>VZSC01012863.1:0-72158 GCA_013398225.1 Steatornis caripensis | reverse complement strand
CACCACCGATCACAACCCTCTGCGCTCTGCCATTCAGCCAGTTCTTGACCCACCTCACTGTGCGCTCATCTAAGGCACTCTTCCTGAGCTTTCCTATGAGGATGTACTAAACCACTCAAATACTCTACATGAGCCAACAACAACCCACACCCTTTGTTTTATACCTGTTCACTTGTTGCAGGCAAAGATCCAAACTCTTTAATGTATTTGTCAGTTTCTTTGGCAAGCTGGTTGGTGTATTGCTGCTTCTGTTGCCTAAAACCAAATGCAAAGTTTGATTAGAGACCACTGGGTTACTTTGTTTTAATTTCACTGATTCTCAGAAAAGCAGCAGTACTAAACGCTTCTCTAAAGCACACAAAGCTATCTTTATTCTATTCTTCACTGTAAATGGGTGACACCATGGATTCCAGGTGAGACAGATGCTGAGGAAGGTGCGTTCCTCAGTCTGATAATATAATTACTCACCTTTTTTTTTTTTGAGGTTTCTTCTGTTTTTCTAATGTGCAGCAACAAGTTTCTAGTTGTTATGAATATCTAAACATGCTTTTCATAGTCCTTTTAAGGCTATTAGTAGTTGGAAACATCTGGTCATTTCTGAGTTCAGAACAGAATCATAGAATCATAGAATCATAGAATGGTAGGGGTTGGAAGGGACCTCTAGAGATCCTCTAGTCCAACCCCCCTGCTAAAGCATGTTAGCCTAGAGCAGGTGGCACAGGAATGCGTCCAGGCAGGCTTTGAATATCTCCAGAGAAGGAGACTCCACAACCTCTCTGGGCAGCCTGTTCCAGTGCTCTGTCACCCTCACAGTAAAGAAGTTCCTCCTCATGTTCAGGTGGAACTGCCTGTGTTCCAGTTTGTGCCCATTGCCCCTTGTCCTGTCGCTGGGCACCGCTGAGAAGAGTCTGACCCCGTCCTCTTGACATCCACCCTTTAGATATTTGTGAGCATTGATCAGATCCCCTCTCAGCCTTCTCTTTTCCAGGCTGAACAGACCCAGGTCTCTCAGCCTTTCCTCATACGAGAGATGCTCCACTCCCCTAATCAACTTTGTGGCCCTCTGCTGGACTCTCTCCAGTAGTTCCCTGTCTCTCCTGAACTGGGGAGCCCAGAACTGTATATAATATAATATATATTATATACATATATATATATGTGTGTGTGTATATATATATAATAACTGTAGAAAAGACCAAGTTTCTTCTGTGTGGAAGAACATACTGTGGCTTGAATATAATTCCAATACAACATTTCATGAAAGGTCAATTCCTGATAGTTATTGAGAAGCTTATGCAAAGAGATCTATATTCTCCCATGATACAATGGCTGTGAACTTAGCTGAAAACTTCATTATTTACCATCAGCTTTAACCGTGCTTAGAAAAGAAAAAAAAAGCCTTGTCTTCAATAGCACCGTTATTTTGGGTTTTTTGTCTCTTTGCTTCTGATATTATCACACGCTTCTTTATCACATTTTTCATAATCCTTGTATTTTTTCCTGGAGCAACTCAAATTCTTTACCCGCTTTTGCATCCTCCTCCCCAGTGTATATAAAAAGGTTTTATCTGGAAAGCTATTAGCAAACAATCCACATCAATATTTAAAATAATCAAATAACTCTTCAGATACATACCAACATGAAAGGGAAGGTCAAACGTTCAGACAAGTAAAAAAGGGACAGAAGAAAACTCAAGGAAGCTTACCATATATATTATCTCCATAAAGGGACTGGAACATGTCCTTCACAACAGCTTCTATCCTGTTTAGTTATGAATTTATGCCTAGATCCTGTCTGGTTATTACATGAACTGTGATGTTGGTCTTCACCTATTCACAGTCTCCAGTAGGCCAACCACCGTGGATTGCACCTCGCTAATACTGTGGGCCCCAAACTCGGGCTATTATAAAGCAATCTGGCTGTTCACACAAAATGAATGTGATGCCTTTGGTCCAATATACACCACGTCCTCCTATTCAACGGCCAGAGTGCGGCATTGACCACACCAAAGACTGCCAACTTTCTCACCCACAGGGTTAGCACAACGTGTCACTTACATGCTTTTATGATGCTGAAATTAATGTGGTAAACGAGTTTAATGGAAAAAAACATACCAGTTCATTAGACTGTGCAGAGAAGCAGAGAGCAGCTGACTGTCTCTGCTAGTAGTATATGAATTAAAGTCCACCTTCAGGTGACTGAACTACAGCACAGCATATGCCTTGGAGCCTTATTTCACTTCTGCTATTTTAGTATTTCTGGTACATGTTTATTCTGTACTGTCATCCCTTACTGTAGCTTTCATCACTAAAAAGACGTTCTCCTCTCTCCACCCAGTATCACGTCTCAGAAAAAAAAAACCAATATATTCATTTCCTTGTGAAACTTACACAGACAGACTTGAAGAGCTGACTAGAGTGGAGGGGTGTGGGAGTTTGTTTTTTAAATGGTGATATTGCTTTCTGGTCCTGCCACTTCCCCTTTACTCACATACAGCATGGGTTTTACAGACATATTGATACTGCAGGCAACATACATGGGCAAACCAGCTGATTCTAGTTCACAGACTATCGAAGTCTAATTTTAAAAAGCATGTCTCAACATTTAAATTTCAAGTATTTCTCTATACTTACCTTTCTCAGTGAGATCAAGCAGTCTGCCTAACAAAAAAAACACCTCATCACCTACCAGGAGATTGTTTACAATACAATAAATCAAACATTTTCATGTGAAGTACTCACAGCTGCTGCCTCAACTCAGGCGTGTCTTGTGGTGTTCCAAGCTGATGTAGAACTCTTTGTATTTCGGCAGCTGTTTGTGAAGAGGATGAGAAATTTTAATGGGGCACAGACAATTCCCACTTAATTTTATGCATTTTTGCTTGACAATTCTAAAGCCGTAAAAGATGACAGAAACTGATACTCAAGACCTTTTCAACCTACTGCAAAAATTCCACTTAACAAATCCCAGAACACCTAGTGAATGGTTCTTGCCAAGACAAAGCCCAGGGTTTCTTATAAAGGACAGCAATGTATTCAAGGGTATAGGTAGAAACAAATATTTTAAAGACCAGTTTCATTAAAGTATAAATCAGGTCTTTAATATTAAGTCTTAAAATCAGCAGTACAATTCTTAATCTGGTTTAATCATATACGCATGTCATTTTGGAAAGCCACATGAAAGATTGCCATGACATTATCATACACAAGTATTTCAGAACCAGTGCATTAATGAAGAGACAGCAACAAAGCATTCATGGGCTTACAGTACATTAAAAAAAAAAGAAGAAAAGTCAGAAGTCCAGGTTTAAACTGTAATTTTGAGATCCTTACATTTTTAAATGCGAGATACAAACAACCCATGATTATTAAGTATGTTTCAAAAAAAATATTAGTTTTGAACTGCAAAAAGTGACACATTATCTAAGCCTTATTTTCAGCTGTACATATTTTACATGAGAAAGCAAGGAAAAAACCAGACACTTCAAGGATATGCAGTTTATCACACTGCAAAACTAATATCCTCGATGTGCTTTATCTCAGCAACATTTTCTAAAATGAAAGACTACATATGCAAAATCACTTATTTTTGCTCAACCTCCACAGGAGTAGACTTGTCTTCCTTGTGTTTCTGTGGCCCTCCCCAGGCAGACTCGTGTATCACACAGTCAGTAGAAAATGTGACAGTACGATAGTACGTGGGATCCTCGCTTTACTAGCACGTTATCTTTTTATTCCTAAATACAGTTAAAATTGCAGTAAAACCCATCTCTAAGTAATGAAGAAAACAATAATAAAAAAGAAGACTATTTTTCCACATACCATGGAAGAGATCTGCAACAGATAGAACTTCAGTTACAAGAAGAAAGTTACTTGTGACTTATATTAAGCAGTTAGATAAAACTGGAATCCCTCAGAATATTTTTAGTAATAATATTAATTATAATATTTGTTTCACCACAAGTCTCTAGTGAATTAGATTACATTGAATTTTCCACACTGCTTTACATAACATCCTGATGTCGACAGCCAATTCCTTCTGCGCATATGCAGGTAATGAAGATATCAAAAAAGGAGAAAGTTAGTACCTAAGTTTTGCATGAGGTAAAAATTAAATACTTCAAGACCAAAGTCTTTGGGGGAACCGAGTTGATATAAGTTACTAAAAGAAGAACTGAGGGGAACAGCATGGTAAGATGGGTTTCACGCAGCTTGTATTTTCGTGGAGCTAAAAAGCGGCAAAATATAAGTGAAAATTTTTTAATTTTGTCTACAGTTGCCACCTGCTGCCAAGCGCCAGCCCTTCCCGGCCCAGTGGGGGTCTCCTACCTGCCGGGGCTGGAAGGACCTCCGTGCTGCTCCGCGGCAGCTGGGGCCCGAACATGTACTGACGTATGCCCACTTTGGTAGTTGAGCCTTCTTCTTATGTTGAATATAATGCATTGTTTTAAAACAAATAAAAAGGTAACTGGCCGGTGTTATCTTCAACAGTGTGAAGTTTTAACACCCATAAAACTGAACACAAATTATCCTTTATCTGTTCCAAGGCACTCTCCCTTCTGATTCAAGAGCCAAGGTGCTCAGTATGTACTATTACAGGGAGAATTAAAAAAAAAAAGGCAAAACAAACTGCAAGCAGTCTTAACAGCTGTTTTGCAGACAGAAATAGTACCCGTGTGTCCTACCGCCATCTAGAGATGCATTATTTAACTGCAAATAAAAAAAAAAACAGGTTTGTGCTTTAAATGAAGGCTCTCACTCGAAAAATTCTCTAAAACAAAGCCTATACTTAAAATATTGGCATTCCAAGTTAGTTAGATATTTATCCTACTTCTAAAATTAAACACAAGTAGATAAATGAAGGGACATTAAAAGCCAGCATCACATAGCTGCTCAGCTATACACTTCCAGGCAGAAGGAAGTTCATCCCCCTGCAGGTCTTGTGGTTCAAGAATTCAGCACAAAATTAAAACGCATTTTACCAAGAAGTCTTTAAGTATGCATCAAAACAGCAAAGTGATAACAGGCTTTCAAATCTCAAAGGGAAAAAAAAAATAAAGAAAAAAACCCAAGGACTGAACCGACAGCAATTTTTCTGGGCTTCCTGTAATTTAGCAATTTCCACCTTAACCTTTCACATTTGTCTTTTCATTTTTTTTGTTCATATGAAGTACACTGCATTGAAAAATGAAACACTGCTTACTCAAATAAGCAAACAGAAAAAAGGCACAGCAGTAAAAGTAAATTTTGGCCAGCAGTCTTCAGCAGCATTGCTAAAACAGTCTTCATAAAAAAGCCAAAAGCAAGTTGGTAGGACCAACTATATATAGTTGGTATATATAGTGTAACACTGGAAGCAGAGAAGCGGACCTTCCTGAAATCCTGATTTACAGTACAGACGCCCAGTTTCATGAGTTAGAGAAATCCATTCTTTGTACTACTTCATATTAATATAAACATGCTGGAGTGTATACAGGCTAAAAAAATACATTTCTTTATAGTCTTATAACTCTTTTAATTTGGCTTGGTTTTTAACAGATTTCTTACTGTAGCTACTACTCATTCAGACATTTGATATATTAGTACACATATAATCAAAAAACCACCCTAACCACAGACATTTGTCCAGACTCATCAACTCGTACAGCTTTATTGATAAAAACAAACCATAAAATAGGCTTTAAGACATTACCACCTGGATCACAGACGTAAAGTTCCCTCACATGTCCACACAGACATCTTACAGAATTGATTCAAAGCAAGAACTGGCTTTGAAACTTCTTAGACCAAAAAAAAAAAAAAAATCAATATCCCTTCCTTTCCTGTGGGAAAAGCAGGGTAGCCTCAGCCTCTCGTCCCGTAGGTTAGGCTATAGAAACACTTCTGCTGGCTCCTTCCACTGCCCCATTTGGGAAGCAAACGGGGAGAGGGTCTTGGCACTGAAGAGGGAGAGCAAAACTGCTGGAAATCTGGGATTACTTTTCATAAAACAGAGGCCCCTAAGCGCCCAGCTTCACTGCCGGTGGTGGTATTTATAATGGTACTGACTCCCTCACTTAGCCAGCTTTTCATCCCTGTGCAGCGAGTTCAGGCTGGCAAATCAAGGCACCTGGCAGCTGCTTTGGTGCCACTCAATCCATCAGTAATGCTCAAGTGTCCCAGAGAGTCAAGTGCTTCGGCCCAACTCATGAAGTCCTAGCTCTGCATTGTAAACATACTGGTAACAGTCAGGGACCAAAGATCAGAGCACAGTCTTGATGGGTTCCTAGGTTCCCCCACCCTTTACGGTTTTCTTTTCCCCACTTCCCAATTCTTCCAGCTTCCCAAGGAGCTCTGAAAGACAAGACTACTACGACTACCTGAGGTACCTCCTGTCCTGGGCATTACCAATCCTGTAACAGAGCCTGACTGGATCTCGTGCATTGTTTTAATCCGTTTCAGTGCAAAGTCTCACACTTTAGCTCAGGTTCCTTGGGTACGTACAGCTAGCTGCTGGACTTTGCTCAGGAGCTGCAGAAGGGCACACACTGTGCACACGCAGACGTTCTTCACCAAAGTCACCAGGATATGGCAACAGCCTCCATCAGAGGTGCACTAACTCCTGCAGCCACTTGTACACTGAAGATCAGGGTAGATGTTTGCATATAATGAAGCCAAACAGCTGTTTCAGGGATCATACTGGAACCGTGCAGGAGCAGTGCCTTGCTACCTGTGGGATGGTGATGAGACATTGCAGAAGGGAAATCCCCCTTGGGAACTGGGCAGCACAGGAAGTAGGGTGCACGATACCACGCAAGCAAAATGCATTTTCTCCAAGCAACTGCTGTCTCGCATGCCAAAGAAAAGAATCTCACTTTTTCCACCTGAAAATGAGTCTTGTATTAGAAAGAAACAATACAACAATACTGGATTTGTAAGAAGACTTTTCACTTGTCTTTGCAGCATTCCTGATCTAGACCTTATAATACATAACTATTGGTGATGAAAGCCTCTTGGCTACTCTCAGACATGTCACATGCTCAGGAACAGGTCAGACATGGTTAATGATGAGCCAGAGAAACAATTAAGACCTAACCTGAATTCCTACAGAGAAAATTATTTAAGAATCAGATCATGTTTACTTTTACAAAGCCAAACCGTGGTTCCATTTCTAGTCAGTGGAAGCTCTCCTCCAGATAGAGAACAAAAAGAGCACAGAAAAAAATAGTAATACTGTCTCATATAAAAGGTGTCCTTTTCACCACATGTTACAGGAGTAGTGAGATTCACAGTGGAAATATTTACATTTTTTAACAGGTAGGAGTATTTGAGAAACACGTTCCTGCCAGATCTGCAATACAAACTATTTTTTCCATAGATAAAAACATACTTCACATATTGGATATCACATTATCCTTGCTTAACAGCTGGCTTTTAGCTGGCTGGGAAAGAAGAAAGTTTCATCTTTCTCCTCATCTTCCACTGTTTTTCAAGCAAAGCGGTTCCATTACCTCAAGTAAATCCACGCTGACATAACTGCTGGTTCTGCTCCTTGAATATGAAAATGTTTCAAACTTAAAATAAAGATACAAATAAATTAATTAATACAATGAAGATCAAAACCTAAACAACTTCTTGCCCTTAAGAACACAGGAGCAAAAAAAAGTTATCCCCAATTGAGAACTAGCAACCACTGTACAGGCTGTAACACCATAGTATTGTTGCAGAAGAAAAGGTAAAAAAACCCTCAAATCCTTGAGTAAAATCCTAATGTTTGAAAGGCAAAGAAATAAGAGGAGAGAAATGACAGCGGACTTTAAGTCACACACCTTCTCGACAGTGCTGAGAAGTGTCCACGCACCACATTAATCCCTAGCATGAGACAAGGGAAACCGAGGATGGTCTTACTTTGGAACACCTACCAGTAACTCCAGCTACAGGAAAGAAGCTTTCCCAGGTTACCTACAGTCAGCTGTCTTTCCGTCTCAATTTCCATTCAATTGGAAACCCAAGCTTTAAACCCTCAAGTGGCCATGACCACGCCTGTTGCAGCTTTACAACTGGAGAGCGAGGAGAATCAACACATAACCCAGAGTCCTAAAAAGGCAGCCATAACACAGAAGCACAAAACTGGGGGAAAAATATGTTTAATGAGTGCTGCTTATTACCCCTTTGCAGCCTGGAACCTCACTTCTTACTTGGATCACACAAGATTGCATTACAGCCACGCAGCAGCAGTTTCCTTCAGTGCTACAGTCCAAGCCAGACCCACCACATTGCCCAGCTTCATAAAGCTATGGTCTACTGCTGCCACAGGAAATGCAGCACCCATCGGGTGTGCTTGGAAAAAACACCCGCAGCAACCCGAGCAACAAACACCAAGGCGCTGTACTGCAGAGGACAAGAACCAGACAAGCAGGCAGGGTGAGTACAAAGAAACCTGTCTTACAGAACAGCAAGGCTTGGGACCTGTCACAGGAAGGAGGAGCAGAGCACTGCTCCAGTCAGCAGCTACAGCTGCTCCTGAATATTAACTGTAATGGTGAGGGTTCCCCCACCACGCCACCATCTTTTACTTAAAAACAGACAGATAGGGTTTTAGTCACTGTCTAAGGTTCACGGGCCTAAAACTAACTGGAAATTTAAAGCCACTGATTTTCAGTCATTTTCCTAGTTCCTGAGCCCAAGTAGAATAAAAAGAATAGCAAACTGTTCCATTGTATGCACCAAACACCAAGTCTGCTCCACACGAAGCTCAGGCTCAGCTATGGCTTCGTAGGGGAAATAAGCAGTGTATACAACACCAGCGGAGTCACCACTCAGAAATGCTTTGTCAAAGACGTTACATACACTGCCACTGGTTGGGTAACTATGAAGAAATCTCCTACTTGCTTCCAGCTGAACAAGTGAGTCAACAAACAGCACATTCAGTTACAGATTAAGTTGTGTGGAATCTAATAACTTCAGAGTCACTTCAGAGCAGGTTACTGGAATAGAAAAATTATTTGTAACATTTACACCAGTTCAAACTGCTTTTGCCTGGGGATGACAGGCTTCCTCAATTTATTTAAATCAAATTCAATGTGTTTTCCTTTTACACTTCAACTGAAAGTAGACTGAAGATGGACAGATGCTGCAGAAAACATTCCTGGGTCAATCTTTTATAAAAGCTGTGACCTACAGCAACTTAATGTAGTTGCAGTAAATCCAGCAGATTAGATTCTTCTGCATGGGTGTAAGTACTTCTTTAAAGCTACTAGTGTAGTTCACACTCACTAAAGATTTAAAATAAATTACAACGCTGCTGTGCTGTACACCTTACTATCTCTAACTTTAACAAAGAGTGACAGTTCACTAGAGGAATCAAACCCAGAACATCAATCAAAAGACCCCAACTTGGTAAATAGCAGCCCCATGCCCAAGAGCTCACCTAATCGGAATGAAGTATCTAAAAACTTCAGCAATTTGAAGTAATTTGCTTTATTCTGTCTTAATGTATAACACTGATTACTCTAAAACAGGATAATATGTTGGCACAGAGAAACAGTAACTGAAGCAGGTATGGGAAGGAGAAAACGATGAGGATGAGGATGAAGATTGTTCTCAGAGCTCTTAAGGGCTAAAGACTCGGTAAGCATGTAAGAGTGGGAAAACACCAAGTCTTGTACCCTTTCCTGTTGGATTTTATTAGATCTTCTAGCATTTCTAAACAGAATCATGTCCCCGAGTGATGAGGAACAACATCTGGAGTTCAGGATCTGCCTTAAGGTTTTTCAGTGCAGCTGTCATTATTTCATGCTAGTGTTCTGCCATTTATAAAGGTCTTCCAAGGACACTGGGAAGTGGGATAGAAGTAGTGCCTGTTCTTCTAATGTGGGCGTAGAGCACACTAAATACACATTAAATGCACAATAACTGATCATGCGATCAATTACTACAGCTCAGCCAAGGGGCAGTCATTTAATCAAGTTATAATCACTTTATAGTCATCTCCTAAAACATCCCTGGTAACTCCCTGAAACCCCAAAGTTTGAACGTTTCTCTAAAGAATACCAGTAACTTAAGTTATGAAAATGATGCATGATTCTGCAGTAAACAGTAGCTGCCCAAACACTGTAAACCCAACCCACCTACACCAAGAAAGCTTTTAAAAACTTTTTAAGAGGTCAGGTCATTAACACAGGAAGCTACGTCAGGAGCTAACATGGAAGCAAAGACATGCAACACATCACAGACTGGTCAACATAAGCAAGCTCCAGGAGCCACTCGCAATCAACCACTGACCTGGGTTTATTCTGAACCCTAACTGGCGTGCAGCCTCCTGCACAGTAGTTTTATAGGAGTTTTGATAGAGGGCTCTCTGGATAATCAAACTGCCTTGCAATCTCGTCCCTTCTGCAAGGAGGAAACACTTAACAGAATTGAACTGGAACAGGTATTTTAAGTACATTTCAGAGCCTCTCAAAGGTAACTGTCTAGAGGTAGTAAGGAGCATGAGGATGCCGGCCACATCCCTTCCCCTCTCTGCTGCAAACATAGGCTGTTCTGTAAAGGTTATCTTGCCTAAGTGAGTCCATTTATATTTGCTGCATTAGCAAAAGCAACAGTTGCAGACAAAACACTGGATGCTTCACTGCTCGCTTCACCTTGCTATTTGTACATTGCACAGTGGTTTTACAATTGTTATTTAAACCGCTTCCAAACTAAGGTGGCTTGATTTACAGAGCTCTTTCATACCCATCTCGCTCAGACTAGTTAACTAAGGCAATGCAAACCAGTGTAGGACAAGGAAAAATTCTGCTTTTTCTGCACACGCTAACACAAATAGTACGCTGGGGTGTACATGGAAGACCCACTTTTCATTCTGTTCTGCTCCTACCATAACTAAATCCTTGTCCCTCTTGTGCAATGTCACCCACATCAGGCACTGTTTCATATTTAATTTTCCGTAAAACCAAAATATTTTTAACAAACAAGACAAACACAGAAAAATATTAGCAAAACTCTCCATACTCATAAACAAATCTGTGAGGCATAGTACTTTAAATATATATGCTACTTTACATAGAACAAAGCCTTTAGGAATGGCATGCAAATAGTTCATGCTTGAAGTTTTAAGAAATAGTTTATTTCTAAAAGAACTGTGGGTTTCATGACTTCTTCTCGTTGCAGAAAGACAGGCATTTAGAAAGACTTGAAATATCTGAATTCCTCCTCCTATTATCCTCTATATTCAGGTTATGACTTGGATATAGCAGATTCTGGTTCAATTCCTCTACCATGAAAAAGGCCACAAAATGAAACATGGAGGACAACAAGGAGGAGTGCTTAAAACACCTAAATAACCAGTCTTTTCCAGGTTTTACTGAAACTTCATCCTAAACCCAAGAAACCTTTCTGACAACAGCAACAATAATAATAAAAAAGATTTGTTCCAATTAGTACCTTCCCACAAAGTTAAATTCCAGTTACCTGCAGCTAATTGGAAATTTCTAATAATATCATTGTTGAAAGTCTCAACAAGCTCTACTTTAAGCCTATTTGCTTTAAAATCACACCTGTACAAAACCGCACTTTAAATATAGACAAAACAGAATTTCATTTTCATACAGGCTCTGATTTCAACACCTCAGTGATTTAATGTACTTTTCACTTGCCCATCTGTATCCTTCTTTTGCTAAAGAACAATCATGCGAATCTGTTGGTGTTAAAAACATAGTGGCAGACATAGTTTTTCATCAGTGTTTCAGCTGAACGTTTTCGCTACCTACCGGGCTTAAACCACAACAAAAAGGCATATATCAAAACTCTAATATTCTTCAGGGTTTAATCTGTGTTTATGATTTTCTAGTCACAGAAAGTGAAAGTCATATGATTGATGTAATTCAACTCCCACTTTAACAACATTCAGTGGAAACACTGGCTTACAGAAAACTTGGGATGCAAGAGAAATTGGAAAAACTTGCTGTCAGGGGAGAGGTATCACATGATAGAGGGATCCTGCTGGCTGAAGATGACCTTCTGGGAATGTGCTCTATATGAATTGATGTTTGTGCTACCTTAACTAACAGAACAGAGAGTCACAAAAAGCAAGAGAAAGAATGAGAAAGAATCTCAAAGCCAGGCAGACTGCCTCTAGCCATATGTGGATGGTGGCTACAGAATTTTATTTTAATTATATTGCAGTATGCAGAGCATATGTTTCTCCAGCTAGATTGATTTTCATTGTGCATGAACAAGTGAAATACTCTATCACTGACCTTGCCAATACTGAGCAAGGGTAGATTATGCCATTCTTTCTGACTTTGCAACTACTACCGCACAAAATCCTGCCACGACCTTTGTAAACTGGAGGAGGTGGTAAGACAGAGGTAGGGAGGGAATATGAATGCCTCACTTCAGCTACGATAGGTTCTGTAACTGATTACACTTTGCAAACCAGAAGTTCTCTAAAACTCAAAGGCTGGGTGTACTTTATCAGCACCAGGCTTTGTTCTGTGTTCCCAAGCAAAACGCAGCATTGTAAACTGCTTCTAAACCAACAGCTCCCAAAGCCTGGCTTAAGATGCCAATGGAGACAGGACAGTTATCTATCTAGCCTCTATCGTTCTCACTTTTCTTTGGGGATTGCACTGAATGACATAATCAACAGCTACTAAGAAAATATTAGGAGCAAAGCAAAACAAAGGCATACAAGTCTGCTTCCTCAATGACCCACACATGGGAGAGAGACTTGAGAAGAAGTATGTGGGGGGAGGAAAAACCACGATGGTTACTTCTTATTGCACAGTTCCTGTCAGAGATATGAGTCAAATCTTTCCAGCTGAGTAGAAGAGGCCCCTACTCCCTAACCATATCCTTCCTACTCTCATAACCATGGAGTTGTTCCTGTAAATGAATGCAACTCCCACTTTGCTCCCTCCTGGGAATGTATTTTTAAACAAAATGCTTTCCCTCTTTTTGCTACACACAGAGAATCAATTCTTTAAAACACAGAAAATTGTCAGACTTTAAGGAACGGCTCCCCCTCATCTTCACAGCTGTAAGAAGTCTGAAATTAACATAAAGTTTTAAATTAGGCTTTTTGTTTCTTTTATTTATTCTACTTTCATCTTTCCACGTGTTGAAAGATCAGATTTCCTCTTCTACTATTTGCTACAAGCTCTTCAAGAAGGGGAGGGAAAAAAAGAAAAAAATGCACAGTATGGACTCAGTGCTCTCATCCTACTAGGCATATCCCCAGTACAGTAAATGCACATGCCTGATAGAAATCCAGGATTTGTGAGCAGGCAGGATTTGTTTTGTCACAAAGAAATATTCTTTGCTAGCTCATCTTGTTTCTGTGCATCATGCTCATTCCTTGTCTATCCAGTTGCTGTAAACAAGGGACCAACAGGAAACATTTCAAGGAAATACTGAAAGAAGGCATTGAGATTTCTCAAGTTAATAGCAGCTGCCATTAAGCTGCCACATAAGTAAGAGTGCAACCTATGAAACCCAGTTCTGGAACTACTGCTCCTTCAGTAAACACTGATTAAAACACCCTGGTAACAGGTTCTCCATCTGCAAAGCCCAGACAGGTTGGAGCTCTGAGCCCTGCACCACTCCGTATATTCTGTTCTTCATATTCAGAAAGTTAGGGACAAACCTCAACCACCTTTAAATTCATATTTCAAGAGTCCAACACAATGTGTGCAATCTAGATTTTACAATCAGCTATAAGATAGGTCTGGAATGAGAATTACAGTTACTTTGGACCAGATTACAGACAGACAGACTTTCAAACCTTAATCCTAAATTGTGTTCTAGTAACATGGAAATTTAGCAGCTGCCTAAACCTAAGAGGTGCCAAAGCTCATTATATACTTCTTTGGGTTTACTATTTAAATTTGAAGTTTCCCTAGCTGTTTACAGATCTACTTCTCATCACAGTTAACACAGACTTGAAACCAAACCGGTGAGACATGGCTTGCAGGCATCGCTGACCTCACTGAGATTCAGCACACAACACTGCATCTCATTCAAGCACATGTGATTCAGGCTCCCCAGGTTTTACAGCACTACTCAGAGTCACATGGATTCTCTAAAAAAGCTAGGAGTGGGTCTGAGAGCCGAACTCTCCCTCTCCTGCCTGAGGCCTACCGCTCTACATCAGATGTCAAAAAGAACCTTGAGTTTTGCAATTCCAGCTGCTCATTGAAGCAGTTTTAACCAAAGGCACAGACAAATGCTCCACAGACTAGTTCCCTAAATCTCAGTTTGGAGATGTTGCTGATAAGCAAAACATGAGTTTCAAGCTGATGAAAGTAAGACTCCATTCCCTAAATGTTGGTAAGTGATGTCATAATCACTTATTCCTGCAGAAATGCAGGAAATGCAAAACAGAGCATGGATCCTTTTTTAAAGGATAGCTGAAAGACCCTTCTTTTCACAGAATGCTCTGAGGTTTGGGATCCCAAACACATATAGATGCCCTCCTGGCTTAAGTTTCCAAGACAGCTTAGAGCGCAGACAGCAGTGTAACTGAGCTCAATTGTAGCTCAATTACATCTTCAAGGTCCTAAAAATTGCCCACCAAGCCTTCTCCTCCAAAGAACCTCCAACAGCCCGCTACAGATAGCATTTACTGTATTAGTTTGCTAGCAGTTCAGGCAATGCAGAAGCAATTTACACATCTTCAATGTAACAATCAACTGCATGATTGGATCAACAGATCAATAACATTTGTTCTTTAAAGTTAAAAGGGTGCTAAGCTAATCCAGCTGTTACCTGACAGAAATACAGGTCCTTTCCATTAAGACAGAACAACCTAAACCAAAAAGAATACTATCTTGCATTGATTTAATTACTGAAGTCGTGTGCTAAACCAGCACAGAGATGAGCTTTGCTTGTCAATCAGTAACAGTGGGCTACATGAGCTAGGGAAGAAGAGAGGTAACTAATATAAATTACATAAATACACATATTAATACAACATCAGCATCATATGGATGCATTATGAAATGTGAGGTATTTAATATGTGTATTTTATCTTGTATATGTATGGCATACTAGAAGCAGTTAATCGAATTATTACTTGGAGGGGGTGTGTGTAATAATTCAATGTTAAAGAAATGTTACAGTAAAGATTGTTCTGACCAATGCTGCTTCCTATAAAACTCTGGTGTATTACAAAATCTCAGCAGCACAGTGTTGTCTAACTCAGGAAGTTCTTCTGTATTTCTCCTACAAGTTACAGGGCCAGCTTCTAGCTGGAAGGGCCACCTTCCTTCCAACCTATCTGTACCTCATTTACATATTTTTTTTTCCACAGTTTGCTTGCATATTAGCAGAAGTGTGAATTAGTTTTGAGGGACCTCCTGAAATGGTTCAGTAATCTGAAACAAAACTCTGACTCTGAAAACCAGAGTATCTACACAAATCCAGGTTAAGCAAGATGACTTCAAACATGTTGACACATCTTACAAATGCTAAGCATTTCTGCTTAGCAGAAAGTGCAAAATCATGTCAACTGCTTGAAGGAAAAACATGGATTTAGGGTCAAGACTCCTGTTTCTCTCCCCTTCCCTCTCTAACCAAGATCATAAACTGCACTCTAAGAGACACCTGCTCAGCAGCTGACTAGCTCTACAGCTCCTTAAGCTTGCAGGCTTCTCATTTGACCTGAAAGTTCCTGCAGCTCACACCCTCCAACAGAAAGCTGTACAGGTACTACACATGGTAACAAAATAGCTAGAAAAGTGTACACAAGCCCTTAGGGAGCTCAGTCCAAGAAACGCGTTCAGCATGCCCATAGTATCCAGACCTACAAGAGTAACTGAGTGGTTACAGTTCAGTCAGACCTACAGAAGAGCAACGGATGGAATCCAGCTCTGTACCTACTAGTTCTAGAAGAGTGCTTGGCTGGAGTTTTTGAAGGCAAAGCTCCTGTTTCTGAAGTCATGCAGCAGTGGGGCTAAGAGAGATTTGGGCTCGGGTCTTGGAATTGCACAAGCACCTGTCTATTGCTCAGACTTTAGCCATCTAAATTTCAAAAAGGAAAGGAGGGCAAGATTGCAGGTTACCCCTGCAGCATGTCTCCTTCTATTGAAGCCTGGGCAGATTGCTTTTAGTACACCTTGTTTGTCACAAGGGGAGGGGAGACACAGCAGAAGAACGAGAGGAGATGGAAGAGGCAGGATGACGCTAAGGACTCGCTGAGTCTGGAACAAGATGGTTAATTATGTTCAGCAACTGTCTTCACAATGCTCCAATTTCAACCATTGTTTTTCACTTTACTTTTTCACTGACGACCAAGACTTCTTTTTTAGATGTTGGAGCCTCGATGTTTGTCACAGGTTGGCGAGTGTCTCCAGAAGACCAAGTGAGAAGCGATGAGACTGACTGAATTCACCGAGCAGGTTTTAGGAAATAAAGCATAAGGGCTTTCACAGAGCCAGTTTGTTAATTTTAGGTTAGGAAATACAACCCTCATGTACAGAATCTTTTCAATAAAGCAAAATTGCAATTTTTCTTCCTCTGTTGAGATTTAAAGAAATTCTTTCTGAAGAAAATACAAAATGTAGCTGAAAAAATAGACAAAAACCCAATCTGTGCGCATGCACACTATGTCCCGCACAACATTAAAAACATGCATGCCAAAACCTAGCCATATGCTGTTCACGGCTAGCTCCCTTCTGATGAACGATATACTTTATGTAATTTTGTGAGATCAAACTGTATTTGCTTTATTTACAGACACATATTAAAATATAATGGAAAATGGAGGGAAAGGGAAAAGGACTGAAAACCCTAGCAACCTAACTTACCTCTAACTGAACACCCCAGTTAGGTGGCTAAAAAAAACTAGGTGGCACGAATCTAAGCACAGGTATATTAAGACTTGTACAATCTTATTTACATATCTAATATGTACTTCCAAGGGCAAGCTGCAAGGCCACAGCATCTGTCCCTGCTAAACGATTCAAGCTCCAGCAAGTATTTGAAGCAATCCTTGCCCAAACATCTCAACCTATCATCTTAAGGTGCCACGTAACTGGCCAGGACAAAACTGGATTATTACCAACAGCCATCTCACTAATTATTTATTCATTTGGTGAATACAGAGTGATACACTATCCTTCCCCAGGATAGGTCACACTTAACCATACAAAGGACTGGATCTGCTATGTGTGGTGCCACAAGCCTGTCAAATGAGCAGGCAAAGTCAAAGAATGTATTCCCATGAATGAATCTGAGAAACTAACCTTGAGTGGGGGTGGAGGGGAAATCATCATTATTAAAGTTTTATATAAAACATGCATAAATGCAACTTACAGCATTGTGTGATCTTCTGGATGTTAGAAGTTATGCGTTGGGCAAGTTGATTAGGATCCCCAAAACCTGCACTGTACGACATGGCTGAGTAGATTCGCTGTCAGGGTCATCCACGATGGGAACAAGTCAGACAGTCTCCACCTATTAAGGACACCTACCCTCCCGCCCCGAGAAAACAGAGTTATGTCTCGGTAATTGGTTTACAAAGGCCTTCATCATCTTAAAGAAAAATACATAGAAAAAGATTAAATAAAACTCCATGTAATAGTGTTTACCCTCTCCAAAAGCACAGTACTTCAGAGACATAATTTAAGGGAATGCTTTCTTTAGAAAGTATTGAATATTATGTCCTTTTTTGATTTCCTATAGTAACTCTTACTGTTAAGATTCTTAGTAATACACATGGCTTAAGATCTGCAATTACTCTACAGCAGCTACGTCACAGAAACTACATCCTTTGTCAAACTTCTTACATACTTTCCCCACTGTAAGCAAAGAAAAAGTATGCGTTTTCGGTTGCTGACATTCCAGAAAAAAGCTGTACATTTAATCTGTCAATGCCAAATCCTCTGATGAATTACGTCCCAAACTAATTACATGGTTATTTCCATACCATGAATCGCCAACCCCACCAATGCAACCTAGCATATATAAACCTCTAGAAAAAAACCCCAGCAGATACCACACGAGATATCAGAATGACAGAGGCACCCAATTCCCTCTAAATACCAATCATTTGTATCAACTTCAGTTTTAATTGTAATCCATTTTCATTTGAATTCTATGAATTGCCACTTTATTCTGTTTCAGCTGCTGTGTTTCTCAACATGAACTAATTTTTCAGCAACTTGGGTAGACAAATGTATTTTTAGGGGTGTTTTTTGCACCTGGAACGATCATGTCTTATCCCAAAAGGTGACGTATCTTATCTAAAAATCTGACAACACAAATACTCTTGCCCTAAAAGCACACATATACAATCATGCAGCATGTAACTACTAGAGGTATCTTAGCCTGCTTTCCATTCATACAGACCAAATTTCAGCACAAGCTCAAAGATATTCTGAATCTAAATTAACAAGACATAGCTTAGTATACACGTGCAAATCAAAACTAGCAATATATCTGTTCAGCAGTGAGAATGCAAACTAATCAAGCATACGTGCATCCAACACAATCCCACAATTTCATTCAGTCTCAACTTCAGCCTTTCCACTCTCCTGTACACCACCTTCATGGGTTCAATGTTTAAGCTCACCAGTTCCCCGCACTTCCACTGTTCAATTCAAACCATGTGCCTTCCAAGCAATGTCCTCTTCAACTAGCCTGTCAACTTCTGGTTAATAGACACTGCTAAAACTCAATTTCAGGGAGAGAGAGAAAGCACACTTAAATGTGGAAGCAGAAAATGAGGAAATGAAAAGGCCAACTGATTTGTCAAGTGTGACACCAGCTGTGCTGCAGTTTGCAAACTCAAGTCCTTATAAACTTTTTATTTAAAAAAAGCAATTAACAGTCTGTTTTGACAAATATTTTTTTTCACCCTCAGAAACGCCTGTATTAATATAGCACAATAACACCCTGTTGTTTTAAAACATGACTGTTTTCCTACCTCTATGAAATGATCTCTAGTGGAGCTGCCAAGACATTGCACTGGTCAGACCCATCCCACCAGAACTTTACCGGGAATGTAACCACAGAGGTCAGGCTCACCCCTGCTGCCCTGCAGGTTACGTTACCTATGCCAGATGAAGAAGCTGCTGCTACTGTGAAGACAAATCCTACACGATTTTGAAATGGCTGCTGCACCAGGGTCCCAAAACCTACTTGGGAGTCTTCAGGCCCTTAAGTATCCCCTAATAATGAACAACTTGATTGCAGATGAGACAACAGGGAGTGTATTTGCACTCTCCTATATACTTGCTGCACAATCGCCCGCAAGTCATGCTAGCTCTCTGCAGTATTGTTTCCTGTCTTTGTCTGTACCACATGCAGATTCAAGTTATTTTGGGTCACAGACCAAAGTCTGAAGCCAGCCAGCCAGCCTGCCTGCCTGAATCCCAGTTACCTGGTCCACGACTAGCACAACAACCCTTGACCTTTTTGGAAACTGTAGGCAATATTGCATTGAATTTGTATTGTAAGACCAAACCCATACAGACTTTCTAGCGAATAAACGGCTCTATGCCTTGGTGTATTGACTAAGTAAGGAAATTCTATCAATTCAGCAGAAAATACAATCGTAAGCATAACATCCAAAGAAATCACCAACAAGAAGTTAGTTTGAAAAACAAGATTTCTCAGAACTGTTGACATTGTTTGTTTCTTTTAAAAGTTAACACTGTTTCTAGACAACTTACTAGCATGCTAACTACAACGCTAGCACTGGCTAAAAATACTTTTTAGTTAAATATTATATTTAATGTTAAAAGTTAAACATTAAAATGCAGCTGCTTGGGAGAACAGACAGCAAGAGACCAAATTACCATGTGTAGACAGGCTACAGAACTAACTGAAACAGTGCTTCACGATTGTTTTTTCCACTAGCAATGCTACTCCCAAGCCTGTTAATAGCACAGGTTGGTGTGTGCCTTACCAATGTGGTAAGCCATTGGTCTGGGGAACAAACAGAAAGAGAGGTAAGGGGTCAGCCATTAGCTCTTGTCGCTTCCCAGTCTTTACCACAAACTCCCCAAGTCAAGAAAAAACAAACTGAACAACCCAAAGAGAAGGGAAATTTTGTATTTGTTAATTATTATTTTTTAAACAGGACGAGTAAACTTCTTCCTCATTCTAGTTCTCAGAGCAACACAAGCATCTGAACCGAACAAATACCTCACCTCCACTTGCACACCCTTCGCTCATCAGCACAGACTTACTCAAACTCCTCTAAAAACACAGATAGCCAAGCCCTTGGGAAGTCAACGGGAGTTGTGCTAATGACTTTGACAAGGTCAGGGTTTCAACCACCAGGAAACAAAACAGATGTGTGCACCAAGCATTTCCTTCCACACCAAGGTGACAGGAGCATTCACCAAGACTCTGTATTTCCATAGAAATAACCCCTTTTCACTTCCCTGACATTTAACTACTCCTCCATGATGTATTTTGGTATTACTGCCTGCATAACTTTTTTACATGGGAAAGTTAATAATCTGCTGCAATTGAGGGAAGTACACTTTGCATTCAAACTGGAACAGAGCTGCATCAGTGGTAGTCTTCAGTTCCTCTGAAAGTTTCAGTCGGGTGTGGGCTTTTGATTCTACCTTTTATCTTCCACTCACCATCTCTGTCTTTGAATGGGAGTATACCTAGTGGCAACTTGGCTTGTCAAGCTACTGAAGAAAGTCCAAGGAACTGAGTCTACTGGCACAAATGAAATAATCAGAACACTTCATCAACATTCATTGAAGCAATACTTCTCTGTAAATACAGGAAGTTTAAAAAATTCAAAGGATTGCTGTATGTTTTTCCTAATTTCTGCATTAACTGGTTCCTGCATCATACTGTCACTCCGTACCCAAGCAAAAAATGAACCTTAGTATCAACTTGTTTTCAAGAAAGGTGTTTGTCAGACATAGAAAAAATCCACCTCTCCCTTGGCTATTTCCAGTCAGATTACTGCTGAATGCAGAGACAAGAAAGTGGGAACTCCACAACTGAGCGGTGCCCCAGTGCCACTCTTGAAAGCTTCATCAGGACAAAACGATGCCACGTGACAAGCGCAGCGCATGTTAGATCCCAGCAGCAGTCACCTAAAGATCTAGCAGGCTCCAATTGGCTACAGTCAGTAAGGACCTAATCTATTTTGTATTTTCTCATTTAGATATTCTAAGAGTTCTCCTTCTCCTATAAAACTAGCCCATATACAACATTAGGATAGGAACATTTAAGCAATAATTTTACTGTTAAGCAATGTTTTAGCATAAGGACCTAGAAATGTTTACATGGATCCTTAACTTTCAGAAAGCAAAAAGTACATGCTGCATTCTATAGAAATGCTTTTAAAGTTAAAATCTGACCTAAATTAGCACTTCATGCCTTTAAATATCCAGAGACAAGTCATGGGGCTTTCTTGTATGTGATTTTTTTCTTTTCCTAAATAAAAGTCACAGAAACAAAGCTTCTCCTATACAACTCCTAAATATGAATTCCTTGGTAAACTACTGCCAAAAAAAAGTGCAAAATCCTTCAGGCAGGGTGAAAAAACAGGCAAAAATGACAAAATGCAGACAGATTTAGGTAAAACAAAAATTGCAGCCAGTCACAATGTTAGCTGCAGTAAATCTGTATCACGATAACAGCCATGATTAGTAAGATTTCTGCAATGTAACACTGTTCAATCTATTTCACCTCAGTAGGTTTTAATGCCCAAATACTGAGATGAGACAAGTTGCATCTATGGAGTGACTCTGGCGTTTACCTAAGGCAACCAATAACACATTACCACCTTCGGACAGCACATGCTGCTGACTTCAATAATAACTTTGCAGCAGGTAAAATTAATCTTAAAAAAAACCCCAACTCCTGGAATAAAGGGCAGACTATACGTTGTAAGGTAAGTACTCCCTGCTACAGCACCTGAGGGATTCTCATAACCAACTCATAGCAACTGACTTGGTAATATAAAGATGAGCACTAAATCCATCACTATTTTCTCTAGTGGGGATGAGGGAGGTTAAGTTTTTTCTGGGTGTATCTATTTTTCCCCCCTTAGGTTAAAATATTTAGAGACAGAGATCATATTTTCCACTTTGTGCTTTTACAGCTCCTAATGTGCTGGAATCCTGGTACACAAAGGCAGGCTGGGGGTTTCCATAATACAATAACATGCAAACAAAATAGCAGTAGAATTATTTCCTTCATGCCTTCTTAAAAGAAAAAAAAAAGTTTCCAGATTTTCTTTTGCCATCTAGTTTCAGGTAGAAGTCAAACTTAAATCCATACAGGGTAGGGAAAAGCAAGCAGAGTTTATTTAAAACTTTCTTTGCTGTAACACAGCAACACTAAGATAAAAGATGTCAAAAGGTAATTTTCTATTCTACTTTGCCCAACTCCCTCAGCCTTGCTACAAAAATTACTGGCCAGTGTTTTAGTCATTTTCCCTAAAAATAATTCTGTCCAACAAAGAAGTAATTTAAAGCAGTAGCATTTAGAACTGCCCAGCGTGGAAAACTAAATTACGGAAGCCTGAAATACTATTAGGCCTAATGCATCACCAACGCTCAGCATATATGGCTTAAAAAAGAATATGCTTATCATTGTCCAATTCATCCACACTGGTATTTATAATTAAACAGGTGAAGGAAGCACATAATTTTCACAAGCCTAACAGAACGTATTAGTTCTCGGGGAAATGCCTTAGGAAGGGGAATTATGTTTCCTAGGAGCACACAAAGTGTTTAGAGGCCTGACGATGGAGCAGGAATAGGAAAATGAATGCTAGGTACTGGAACTGTTGGGGAGGGCAGGGCACAGGAGGGCTGAAAACAGACCCGAGACGACTGTTTCGATGTGTCAAGTTTATTCTGCTGCTGGCAGACAAAAAACATCTCATGGGAAAACAAAGACAGGCCAGACCCATGGGACACCTAGCATGCTACGTGTTCTTACCCAAATCTCCCTAACAGCAGCTTGTTCACTTTGAACAAAGTGCTCAGATCAAATACACCGAGGGAGAAATTATCTTTGCACAAAATCTGGTTGCGCTGGATGCCGAGACTCAGGCCTACCAGGATGCTAACGACTACATATAGCTCATGGTCTCTTTTTTCCTCCCCCCACACTCCCCACAAAGAGTTCAACTTTGATGTAAGCCACCAAGAAGAGTGCTACTTAATATTCTAAGACTACAAGAGATGTCTTCATGAAGGGAACACAAATACAGCTTATAACAACGCCACCACTTAGCATCACTTTCTTCTAATTTTAACGTATTTTAACTTTTTTTTTCCCCTCCTCTTTTCCTTCTTTTCTATCAGTGGCACTTGCACAAAACCCCAAGCTCCACGCAGAAGGGCTCCGCTGCTGGCAAAGCAAAGGCCTGGACGATGATCGGCCAGGAGGGCTCCGCTCTGCTCGGCTCTCTGCCTCTGCACAGCTTGTTCGTCAGCGGAGGGGCTCACAACACACGAGCACATCGCGTCTGGCAGTAAGTATCCGGGGATTTTATCACTGAGCTTCAATTAAGGCACAGCGCCTTGCATTTCACACAAAGCGGAGCGAAACCTTCCACTTCCTCCTACAGTTTCAAGAAGTGCCCATTTCTGATGCGGCAGCGAGTGGTTCACCAGGAACGCGGCGATAACGTCGGACTATGGGCCTGACGCGCCGGGCCCGGGCTCGCTATTTACATAGGCGATTTTTACAATCTCCCTTCCTCCTGCTGACATGCTTTGCTCACCTCGGATCTGGAACAGCACGGAGAGGGTTTCAACACGGCAAAGGTGACCATCCCACCCCACAATTCGGCATAAGTTGCTGTAAAGCATCAGCCGTAGGCCCCGAGTCTCTCCCTGGAGCATCACGGGCAGCGTCAAGCCCAAAGCCACGGTATCAGGGGCATGTCCCGGGGTGGGGGCGGGGGAGAGGGTGGCGGCGACACAACCGACCGCACTCCAGAGCCGCAGCCCTGTCACCCCCACTCCCGCCCCAGGCCAGGCTGTAGCGCTGCACCGCGAGAGCGGCCCCGACCCCAGCGAGGGCCCGCGGGGCGCTGCGGCCCCGGCCCCGGCCCCGGCCCTTCCTGCCGCCGCGACAGGCTCCCCGTGCCCGGCAGCCCCTCGCCGGCTGGCCGGACACCGCCCTGCCCGCCCCCTCCTCTGGGCGGACGGCGACCACCCCTGGCGCCCCAGCGGAACTCCCACCGCCCCTCACCCGGCCCCAGCGAACCTGCTCNGTTTCCAGATTTTCTTTTGCCATCTAGTTTCAGGTAGAAGTCAAACTTAAATCCATACAGGGTAGGGAAAAGCAAGCAGAGTTTATTTAAAACTTTCTTTGCTGTAACACAGCAACACTAAGATAAAAGATGTCAAAAGGTAATTTTCTATTCTACTTTGCCCAACTCCCTCAGCCTTGCTACAAAAATTACTGGCCAGTGTTTTAGTCATTTTCCCTAAAAATAATTCTGTCCAACAAAGAAGTAATTTAAAGCAGTAGCATTTAGAACTGCCCAGCGTGGAAAACTAAATTACGGAAGCCTGAAATACTATTAGGCCTAATGCATCACCAACGCTCAGCATATATGGCTTAAAAAAGAATATGCTTATCATTGTCCAATTCATCCACACTGGTATTTATAATTAAACAGGTGAAGGAAGCACATAATTTTCACAAGCCTAACAGAACGTATTAGTTCTCGGGGAAATGCCTTAGGAAGGGGAATTATGTTTCCTAGGAGCACACAAAGTGTTTAGAGGCCTGACGATGGAGCAGGAATAGGAAAATGAATGCTAGGTACTGGAACTGTTGGGGAGGGCAGGGCACAGGAGGGCTGAAAACAGACCCGAGACGACTGTTTCGATGTGTCAAGTTTATTCTGCTGCTGGCAGACAAAAAACATCTCATGGGAAAACAAAGACAGGCCAGACCCATGGGACACCTAGCATGCTACGTGTTCTTACCCAAATCTCCCTAACAGCAGCTTGTTCACTTTGAACAAAGTGCTCAGATCAAATACACCGAGGGAGAAATTATCTTTGCACAAAATCTGGTTGCGCTGGATGCCGAGACTCAGGCCTACCAGGATGCTAACGACTACATATAGCTCATGGTCTCTTTTTTCCTCCCCCCACACTCCCCACAAAGAGTTCAACTTTGATGTAAGCCACCAAGAAGAGTGCTACTTAATATTCTAAGACTACAAGAGATGTCTTCATGAAGGGAACACAAATACAGCTTATAACAACGCCACCACTTAGCATCACTTTCTTCTAATTTTAACGTATTTTAACTTTTTTTTTCCCCTCCTCTTTTCCTTCTTTTCTATCAGTGGCACTTGCACAAAACCCCAAGCTCCACGCAGAAGGGCTCCGCTGCTGGCAAAGCAAAGGCCTGGACGATGATCGGCCAGGAGGGCTCCGCTCTGCTCGGCTCTCTGCCTCTGCACAGCTTGTTCGTCAGCGGAGGGGCTCACAACACACGAGCACATCGCGTCTGGCAGTAAGTATCCGGGGATTTTATCACTGAGCTTCAATTAAGGCACAGCGCCTTGCATTTCACACAAAGCGGAGCGAAACCTTCCACTTCCTCCTACAGTTTCAAGAAGTGCCCATTTCTGATGCGGCAGCGAGTGGTTCACCAGGAACGCGGCGATAACGTCGGACTATGGGCCTGACGCGCCGGGCCCGGGCTCGCTATTTACATAGGCGATTTTTACAATCTCCCTTCCTCCTGCTGACATGCTTTGCTCACCTCGGATCTGGAACAGCACGGAGAGGGTTTCAACACGGCAAAGGTGACCATCCCACCCCACAATTCGGCATAAGTTGCTGTAAAGCATCAGCCGTAGGCCCCGAGTCTCTCCCTGGAGCATCACGGGCAGCGTCAAGCCCAAAGCCACGGTATCAGGGGCATGTCCCGGGGTGGGGGCGGGGGAGAGGGTGGCGGCGACACAACCGACCGCACTCCAGAGCCGCAGCCCTGTCACCCCCACTCCCGCCCCAGGCCAGGCTGTAGCGCTGCACCGCGAGAGCGGCCCCGACCCCAGCGAGGGCCCGCGGGGCGCTGCGGCCCCGGCCCCGGCCCCGGCCCTTCCTGCCGCCGCGACAGGCTCCCCGTGCCCGNCGCTGACGGGGCGCGGGCGCTCTCGAGGGGAGCGGGGCAGCGCCGGGGCCGCCGGCCGCTCCGGGAGCCGCAGCCCTCGGCGGGTGGGAAAACGGGGAAGGTAGGGTGTAATTTGAGGAAAAGATGCTGTTGCATCAGGAATGAAGGGGGAGATATGAGTAAGGAAACGATATTGCAGTGAAAAACGCTACGTTACTACGTTAGTATCCAGCTTTGAAGCACCGCCTTCCGTTTTGGTCACTTCGTCTCTAAGCGGGGATGGACACTTGGAAGAAAGTGGGTGGGAAGTTACAGATCTATTTGAAGGTGCCCTTGAACGAAGAGATCGGCACTATTTAGCTGAGAGAGGGGGCAAGCGATGCCGGGAACAACGGGAACCGAAGGGTGCGTTCGCACGGCTGCGGGGCAGCGGCGGGGAGCGCTCTGGGTCTCCTGACCCAGCTGCCTGAGAAGAAGGGACCGGTGAGCCTCGAGGCCGCCTGCATAGCAGCTGGGGCCCTTCTGCGTCCTCCCCAGATCCTCAAAGGGAAGATCATAGGACAGATGCATCCCGGAGCCCTGGGGGGTGTGGGGGTGTGTGTGTGTGTGTGCTGCTCCCTCTGCAGGTACCCTCGAGTGCTTTAAATACCACAGAGCGTGCAGCACCTGATGGCTGGGAGTGCTGTCTGCTCCGCAAAGCCCAGCCTTGCCTAGGGAAGAGCTACAGAAGCTGGGAAGTGTAAGTTTATTTCTGCTACATCATAGATCTCGATCATTAGTAAGATTTGGAAATAGAGCGCCGGAAACCTTAATAACGTCCTAATCAAATAACACTAATAGAAAAGTCCAATAAAATGCCAGCCCAAGAGAGTGACGTTAAAGGCCTGAAATAGAGGAGTACCCGCTACGCTGGTGGTTCTTGATGTTTCTCAAAGCATGCTGAAAGGAGAGACAGCACTCTAAGACTGGGTTTGTCTACATATAGTTCTTGTGTTAATTGATGCTCAGAAATGGCCTTTTCTCACTTTCGTAAATTAAAAATGCCATTTTGATATGCCTATCCTCTCATTTGCTGCAGGAATGCTGTATACACCTTCAGTCTAGTTCTAACAGGCTGTTTTGATTAGCCATTATTTTAGTGCAGCTGCATGCGCAGGTGTCTTCCCTCCCATGCTGTTGACATACTGAAGCTGATCCAAGATGACCCCACTAGACGGTGCACTAATGAGAGTATAATGCACGTCCCTTCCGAGTTAAGGCCTTGCCTTGATTTTTATCTCCAAGCGTTTGTCTTATAAACTCTGCTGGCTGAGCCTGGTCACTCTTGGTTTAAAGCCTCAGCTGAGTTCACTGTCAGTTTTTCTCCAGGAAACAATACTTCTTTTGCTATCTGATTTCAGATATGTGCTTCCAATTAAAAGAAGTGGCCCTTGGTCAGTGAGAATACTTTAACTGCAAATCACCACTTGGGTACTTCTTTTTGTAGCTTGAAGGGAACAGAGTAATCACTGATTGATGTTCGTTCTGATGCTATGGAAAAGAGGTATCCAAACACTTTCCTAGCGATGCTGGGTGTTTTATGGACAAAATGCTGGTGCTCACCTGCTGTTAGCTCGCTCACCATCAGCATCCAGCTTTTATTGTTCAATAACTAGAACTGCTTTTGATACTGTTCCTTAAAGTAACTGGCTGCAGCAAAGGTATTGCAGCCTGGGAGTAAAACCTGGATCATAAACCAATTTTTGTCATTAAAATATTGTCCGTGCTATGAAAATATTTAAATAGACAGTTCAATATAATTATATAAAATAATTACGAAGGTACATTGAAGAGATCACAAAGAAAGTCGTATTTATTGATCAGCTACTGCTAAGAGCACAGTATGTCCTTAAAAGATTTTTGTTAACTCCTATAGAAAAGCCATTGACTGGGAAAATGTGCTCTGTTTCACCCTTTTAGATAAAACAGGAGGGTTCCTTCGTTTTCTGCATGCTTTCCTCTGCTAGCAAGTAAGTGTGTTTTCAATGGTGCACGGACAGGAGTTGTAAAGAAGCCATCTCTAAGTGTTGTTGTCCGAGATAATGAAATGGAGTGCTGCTGCACAATTCTGTCTCTAAACTCATTTCATTGGCCTCCTTCTAGAGCTCCCACACCAGTGTTACCTGGGGACTGAATTCAGAATCATGTGTTCACCTACCTTTCCTGTTGCTTTTGGAGCGTGATCAGATTTCAATTGATTAAATGAAATTAGGAAAGCTCTGGGGAAAGAAAGAAGAAAGTGATGAGACCCTGCTGTTTGTAGGTACAGCATACCACAGATGATGCTCTGGATATTCACTGGCTGAAGATCAGAGTATATGCCAATTATATTCCTGTTGATGTATGTATAACTGAGGTAAAAGGAATGTCCATTCAAACACACTGTGTTTGAGGATCCATACTCAGTGTGGTATCTGATGTTTGAAAGAGTTGGAATTTAAACCACACCAGCATAGTGTGATTTTGAAAGGCCACACCTTCCTCCTAGCCCAGTATCCTGGCTTGCCCCACCTTCCTAAATCTCTGTTTCTCCCTCCCACCTCCTGCTCCTGCCCTGGCACCGAACCAGAAGGCATACGGGCCCAGCAGGGTGGGTGGCACAAGAGTCGGGGCGGCCAGTGACGCAGGGATGAGGCACTCATTTCTGTGCACCTCCCCATGCCTGCATGTTGCATGATGAAATGAGGAGGAAACAGCCCAACCCTGGCCTCGTATTCCTGATGAGTGTCCTCTTTCCAAGGCGTGAGTGGTGCCTAAGTAAGTGGTGCATAATTTACCATATGGGCAAATTTAATTCTCTGCTATGGCGTTTCATGTGTGCGCCTCTAACTTTAGATAGGAAGAGCAATGCTGCCAGTATTTGGTGATGATGGCAAACCACCTGGCAGAGCTTCCCAGGCAGTTGTTGCTGATGCATTCCACCAGCCAGAAGAATTCCTGTTATTGTCGTCACATCTCCGTTCGCTAACTTAATTAAAATATCTGCTCCAGAACCTGAAACGAGATTAGGTTCCTGTTACATCCAGTGCTGTACAAAATTATGATGGATTATGGCTTCCAGCCTGAACAAGCTCATGGGTTAATTATATTGCAGAATGGCCTGTAAAGCCTACATGTTTAAAAATCTGTATTGACCATTTGCATGTTATTTAGGCTAGTACTTGCTCTCCAGCAGCAGTAATTAACATGATAGCATACATTTTAAATAAACAGAGAAAAATTCTGTTCCCAACGTTGATAATGTTTCCTAAAAAAAAAAACAAATTAAGTTTACTAGCAACTTATTTTCAAATCTTTCTTTCCCTTTCTGTTTAATTTCCAAAGACCATGATGCAATTTCATCTGCAGTAGTGAAATGAGCTGACATTATTATTTCAAAGCCCAGTCTTTAATTAAGAAGTACCTGCAAATACCTAATCTTTCTAACTTCAGCCAGACCATTTCAAAATGATGAAGAGTTATAAGGGGCATAAAATTAAATAGCAGTGTTTTGTTCAGATAAAGAAATACAAATCTACAGAAGGAAATGTATTAAAAAGAATAAAATGTGTGGACTCTGGGGTCGGTACCTAGCTCTGATAGAATCCAATAGATTCTAATGTTGAAAATTAGATCCTTGTTGAGCAATGAATCGTCATTTTACAGCTTATCATCATCATTTTACAATTCATCATTACCTTCATTACTTTTTGAAATTATACAGAAAAAAACCACACAAAGGCATCCTGACAGAATTTGGCCATGTAAACCAGACAGATGTCAAAGGCAAGGGGACAGAGGGGGAGTCACAAAGATGAGGAAAACATGACTTAATGGTAGTTGCGAAATGCAGTGTGTGAAAATCGGAAAATTGTGGCTACTCCCAGAATTTTAGCAGATTTTCCTTTTCACTTGTTTCCTCTGCCACCATCACTGTGCATATCAGTAGCCTGGGTTCTGCTTTTCCCTCTCTCCATCATTCCAGCCTGCTGTTTAGCCAAAAGGGAGATCTAGCAACGGTCGCTCAATGTTACGGCACGGTCCTTATGTTGTGGCATAGACAGTGGTAACCCATCGAGGGAATAAGGCTCATGCGCTTCCACAGAATAAAAGAAAACTATAAAGACAGATTATGCAGTGGGACTTGAAAAGGAAGTGGCCAAATTAATGCATTCATGGCATATACCCTCTGCAATCTGTTGAAGACTGGTAGAAAGTATTTCAAAACACAATTAGAAACTCGGTGGAAATTCCCTTTCTCTATTGCTTTGACTGCAGTGAGTTCAGAGCAAAAGATGTCAATGAAAGATGACACAGGACATGATTCAGGTTGATACTTGAACATTTCTACATACCTAAACATCTAAACTTCTGTTATATGCCTTGCTTAAGCTCGATACCCCGCAGATGGGTATCTAGTGCCATTTTAGATGCCCAGATGTGTCCCACCTGGCTCTCAGCTGCTGCTTCATTGGTGCTGGATGCTAGCGCTGTGTAGAAATCTCGGGTTCCCTAAGGCACCTTAGGTGGCTCTGGGCAAATGATTCATATCCTAAATATCCACTGACTACAGCCTGAGCTTAAACAGCCATTCTGGCTGTAGCTCTAATCAGTGCTTAGACATCTACCATAATTATAAACACCTACCCATACACATTAAATTTAAGAGTCTTAATCTCGAAACTCGTCCCACAGTCTAGGTCTTTCAAGATGTACCACAACTTTCCTATATATTTCTACGGTAATTTGGCTTAGATTTCTGACTTAGATTTCTAAGAGTCCGATTACGCCTTTTGCTCTTTAGCCTGGTCTCTGGGTTTGGTACCCTTATTATAGAAAAATCTGCAGCTGTATGCAGTAGGGGTCAGGTTTTTACCTTCTGCTACAACATGAGTAGACAGAAGAACAGCAGAACAAGCCTTGGCTTCTGTCATAAGAAACAATGAAGATTAATGTAGCAAACTGGGGGGATATCAGACACTGCGAGAAAGGAGTGAGATTGAATGACACGCCAGCTTCGGGCGTAAGGCTTCATAAATGTCTCAGTTTCAAAACACCGATGTTTTATGGTCACTCTCTATTCAGGATATCCCTGAAAATAACACATAAGCCCTCTTTCTCTTCTCCTCCCTCCAGACATGTGCTTTAGCTTTAAATATTTTGAATACCGATATTTTTTCTGACTGGGGTCTTGAGATTATGGACAAAAAACAAAAAGGGTTTCATAAACAGATGTCCGAACAGATTACAACATCCCAAAGCTGTAGCTCATTGGTACTAGTAAACTGTTCTTGCCATGCAAAAACATAAGAAGAAGATAAAAAAGAGGGAAAAGAGTTTTACCATTTAGTTTATTGCATACATTGAACTATGTAGCTGCTACAACAATCATGGTGTTACACTGATTTCCTACAGAATATCTGCTGTGCAATTCTTCTGTTCTTACACATGTAGGACCTGATCCATTTGCCTAGTGCATTTAGTTAAAAATTGACCATTCTTTTCAGTAGGCTGTGGGACATCTGCTGGTTTCTTACTATTAGTTGCATGCTTTCTGTAGCTGTTTGTCCTTCAGTGTTTGTTACTCAGAAAATATGCAGTTGACTATAGGACAGAATGACTTTTTTAGAAGGCACTAAAAATTTAAACAACTTTCAAACCTAATAATAGTTTTACATACCATTAACAGAAAAAGGAGACAAAATTATTGAAGTTGTTATTTGGCTGCTTGTTAATTTTTTTTATAGAGGAGTTATGACTGCTTACTACAATTTAATTTTTTTTCTGATCAATTGTTCATAACAGTGAGGTAGAAAATAACTCCCCTATCAATAGTACAAAATTTTGCCATGCAGCTTGCTGCTGAACAGAGATCTCAACTTATCAGCATCTACAGTTTTAAAATTGGCCTCATGAAAGCACATAAACATCACCAAAGAAAACTGAGAACCTACACTGGCATTGTTTGCTCAGCCCAAGTACGTAAGCATATGTTACATCTGTAAGCAGACCTACTCATTTCTTTGGAAACGAGCAAACAAAAGAGCATGCAGAATCTTAGGATTGTCAGGGAAAAGAAATGAAAAGACAAAACATAAAACATCATAGCAACTATTGATATCTGGAGTTGGAGTACCCAGTGCAGTTCCTGTCCTCCCTGTTGCCCGTTCTTCTAACTCCCTTTATGCAGTAGGGGTAGAAGAGATAACAGAGCAAGGCAAAAAGAGTGTTCAGAGGTGTGGAGCAGCCTCCTTGCACACACAGATCAAACAGGCAAAGATTCCACGTTTCAGTTGACAATACTGAGGAATTGAGGATTGTATCTCCTGTATCAGGGCCATGTCCCTGTGGGCTAGAAAAATAATGTAGATACCGGTATAACCTTGCTCTCTCATCTTGTGTTGGCCACTAGCTTAGGCAGACATTTGATCTCTTCTCTAGTTGCATCCTTATGCCTTTTTGTATTTAAAACCTGGCATACAACCTATGTAACTTTGTAAATCAGCACCACCTGCTTTGTGTAAAAATAAGACCACTGCCTGTGAAGAAAGGCTCTTCAGAAAGAGGCAGCAGCTATTTCAGGGTAGTATGGACAGGGTCCTCTTTTGTAGCTGATTACAGCCAGTTTTCAAACACCTGTTGGCATCACATAACAAACACAAGACTTTAATAAGGCCTGTGCGCTGGGACAAATGTTGTGGAAGGTGAGTCATAGAATAGCATGTCTATTTAAACCTGGGATCTGCCCAAGCCAGCTGTTTTAAAAAAAAATAAAAGTAAGAAGAGAAATACTAGTGAAGTGAGTGTTGAAGAATATTAATGAGAAATGCTATGATGTGGCCTACAATATTTTCTACAGTGCACGTGAAGGCTCTGGTCATTCCTTGTACAAGTCTACTGTAGTTGTTCTGGAACAAAAGATGCCATGAGTTAAGGGTAGTTTCACATCTTTCCTGAACCAGTGATAGGAGAACACATAGATGAAGGGATTGCAGGCAGAATTGAAGTAAGCAAACCAAATTAGGGTGTCAAACAGAACTGGAAGGGTAATGAAATCCAGAATGCTGTCTACTGTGGTGTCAATAGTAAAAGGCAACCAGCAGAGGACGCAGACTCCCACAGCTACCCCAAGAATCTTTGCTGCTTTCTTTTCACTCTGGATGCTCCTGTGTGTAGCTGAGACCCGAGACTCCTATTCATGTTACTTATCAGCCTGGCTTACTTGTTAGCCGCAGTAAATACTTTTACAAACAAAACTATCATTATGAGGCAAAGGAAGAAGAACACTGGAAAGTTCAACCACCCCCAGAGCTTGTTGAACAGGAGCTGACATCTACCAACACAAAGCACATCTTGCAAAAAATGGCCCCGTCCTTCTGCAATCACTTTAGTATGGAAAAAGACAGAGGTATAAGCCATAGGCACTGCCTACCCCACGCCAATGTAAATGCAGGCCACTCTTATGGTGAACTTAGTGGGGTAGAGCAAAGGGTCACAGATGGCACAGTGCCGATCAATGGAAATGAAACACAGATGAAATATGGAATAAGGACAGGAGTGTGTCCAGAAAGGTGTGCAGCCTACAGAAGTAATTTCTGAAATACCAGCAGCTCTCAGGACCGGATGGTGCTAAAGGGCAGCATGGTCAGCCCCAGGAGGGGGTCAGCTAGGGCGAGGGAGAGGAGCAAGAGGTTGGTGCGGTTGTGCAGGGCTTTGAAATGGGAAACGACGGTGATGACAAGCAGGTTCCCCAGCATCGTGATCAACGAGCCCAAGGCATACGCCAGATAAATGGCCAGCTAGATCCCGGAGGAGTGTAAGGTCCTGTAGCAGGAGCTGTCCGCCTTGTAGCACAAGGTGGCGAGCATGCCCTCCTCAACGCTGGGGCCCTGGGCTGCGCTCATGTCAGCCTGCCCAGGTCCCACTACCTCGTTTCTGTCCCACAGCATAAAATGGCTGAAGAGGTGGGTACAGCAGCCTTTGCTCCTGGATGATTTTGTGATACTTCTTTGATGCAGTGGAACAGTCTGTTTTAACATGGAAATTACAGAGACAAATATCACTCAGGGAAGTCCTGGATATTTCGTCCTAGACAGGATACAGGGTTTTAAATCAAGCTTCTCACTTCTCAGTGGATCTTTTCCCAGTGCTCAGATCCTCCACTCTTTTCTCCTTAAGGAACTCTGATGGTATGTCTCTCAGAGCTTGTCTTCGTCCCTGCTCTGCAATTAGTTTTTTACAAGCTCTCCAGTATGACCACTGTCCTTCGTCTTCCCTACTTTGAGTTTCTTTGGTTAAGAAGTTGCCTGCTGCCCAGCTCCACTCCCCACCTCCTTGATGTTTTTGAGGCACCCTGTGCCAAAGGCTGCTGACACCCAGCAGACTGTTAGAATAAGGCTAAGGCAATTTTTTAGAATGAATTTTTAATATGAGGAAGAGCTAAAGTCAGCATTAGTTTCAATATCATTCTGGTTTATGTCAGGACATAAATAGAAGCTATTGCTATCCTCAAAGAGCAAGATATTTTTATTTTTTTCAGTTTTGCTTCAACAACAATTTAAGATGACATTTTCACACTATTAAAAATCCCAGTGCAAAAAGGTATAAATTGGGTATAGTTTTCTGAAACACTGTGCTTAGCTGGACACTTGCCGTAAAACTTCAGAGAGATTTGTTTCTCCTTTTACTATTCCCACTTTTTAATAAGAGATTTTTTCTATTAAGATTGTCAGAGGCTTTTGGATAGCTCTTGATATTAACAATAGATTTTTTGTCCTTGGTGTTCTGACATTTTCATTAGTTTTCATTCTTCCTGTATTTTATATGCAATAAAGTATCATTCTCGTCCAAGTACTTTGTCATTCAAATTCCAAGTAAAATCATGTCCTTGTCAAAATACTTGCCCTATCCAGCTAGCTAGCTATCGTGATGCTTCTGAAGTGATTATAACCACCTCTAAAGGGAACAACACATAACTCAACAGTCTCAGCTCGCCCTTCCTGCGCATATTATGTGTTGGAATCACTTTGCATTTTTTCCCCTCTCTTCTCATCAGGTCATGGGAAAAGAGACCAGTTCACGGTTAAGAGAAGGCTCAGATGGTGACAGTGTAGGTCTTTATACTTTGGAACACGACAAGCGTTTTAACGTGTATCAACTTCAAAATAAGAATGCTATTGTAAAATGAAAAATGCCAATCATGCTCAAGATGTTCCTTCTCTTTACCCTTCCTTCTTCAGACAAAATTGCTGCATATAATCTCAAACTGAATTTTTGTTGAATGTACTATGCAGCCTAGTAATCATCAGGAAAACACAAAAAATATAGAAGGAAAAGTGTATTATCTGCTATGATTTGATCGCCTGCAGTGAAGACATGCATAGCAAATACGGTTTTTTATTGAAACTGCTGCACATCACCTCTACGTTCCTTGAAGTAACCTCTGAGTTTGAGTTCCTTAAAATAGAACAAGACAATTTCAAAGGATTATGGACTTTCTAAGAGGGCCCTCATCAGTGCCCCTTTGCCGTGAAATTTTTCCTCACAGCTTCCAAAAGAGTTAGCCTGTGATACCTAAATGGAATAGAATAGCATTAGAAGGCTATGGGGCTCACTAAGATGACATACATTGAGCTAGCGAACCTAAACCTCAAACCTTCCGTCACGTGTATACAGCCACATAGCCTATAGTGCAGCCTTTTGCTCTGCCTCATGGTAGTGAACAGTGATCATCTCTGAAGAAGATGGTGTATCATATGTGAGTGTTTTATCATTACTGCAGAGTGGCAGAAATGTTTGTAGAGGAAATACTCACCCAGTACAGCTTAAAATTCTGCTAGTTGTAGGGCACCCCACCTCCGTGGAGACAGGGGGGCTCCACAGAGTGAGCTCCATGTATTTTTTTCTTAATTTTTCTTACAAAAATAGCAGCATTTGGCCTTCAGTTTTGTAACTGTGGAAAATTACTGTGCACAGCACTCACAAGAAATTGTTCCACCTGCTGCATCCAGTTTTTATGTAACTTTTGCTTTTATATTTTCCTGCTCTTTTTTACTCTGCTCTGCGTTCTGTGCATTCAAGTGCTCATATAGGACAGACCTACATGAGCAGCTTTAGAAGTAGTACCTGCGTAAATTAACTGTGGCAGCTTAAACCATGTTAAAAGTGGAAGTGAAGATGGTGAGAGAACTCCTCACTGGCATTGTCCCCGTCTGTAGCATCATCTGTAGCATCTTTGTCCAAATTAGTGAGCTGAAGGATTAAAATGAAGGAGATTGTGGATTAGAGAAGGAGTAAAAAAAGGACATTTTAGTTCAGGAAACTAATAAAAAGAATTAATAAATTCAAATATTTTATCTGTTATCTTTGAAATTAACAACTCATATATTTGTTTCAGTCTAGGATTGTCTTAACACAAAATCAAATGGTTTTCTTTCAGTTTATTGATCTCGTTATCCTTTTATTGTCTCCTTTTTTATTTATGTCAGATTTGAAATTATTAATATCGTAATAAAGTGAAGAATCCAAATAGTTCATCATCTTCAAAACACTCCCTCTCATAATTTTTTTCTGTCCAAACTTTTTTGTGAATGTGACCCCAAAGTGTAGTTTTTAGTGAACTTAGTGGTTCAAGAGCTCTCTGCAGAAGAATTCATTAATAACAGGTGTTAAAGGTAATCCCAAGACTGCAAAAGAGGTCTGCAGGGACAACCGATATAGCCCTTCCCCAGAGCTCCCGATTCCCTTTGCTGTTGTGTGCAGCGAGCAAAACACATATCAACTGGGAATAATCTAACCAAAACAAGCCATATGTTAATAAGGCCCCTTAGTTCACGTTTCAGAAGAAAAATTAGGAACTTAAGATATTTTAAGCGGTTAAAAAGGGAAGGGAGAGAGAGAAGTAATGTGAGTACTGCACAGCGCTGGCAGAACAAAATGAATGAAGAGTTAATATTGAAATACAAGCCACCAAGCAGTCCAGCCTGTAAAAAGCATCAAATGACCTTCAGCCATCTGGATGTGGACCACACAAAGCTGCCTTTTTATCCTGGGCTGGTTTTTAGGGGCACAAAGAGGGCAGAGGTGGCCAAACTCCCCGGGGCATGGGCAGCTCCTGCCACTCTGGGTAGCGCGAGGAGCAGGAGAGCACATGGGAGGTTAAGACAGACCTTGCCATCGCCCGTCTCCTTCTGGTTTGAGGCACCTGCACAGCACTGACCTGCAGCCAGACTGCTGATCCCAGACCGGGCAGGTACCACTCACTTCCTCAAATTTCCACCAAAGCAAGCAGAAATGGCCAATATAATTGCACACAGTTTCTTCCTTGCTTGGCTGCTGTGAGACCCGCAAGACTAGAGGGAATGTTCTTGTCAAGGGCTGCTCCATGGGCATCAAACATCACTTTCAAACCCTGTAGAAACACATTTTCTTCCTGTCTGACCTGGCAATGTTGCAGTGCTGGTAGCATTACTTGAATGAGATACTGATTTCTGTTAAATTGTCACAACAAGGAATAAAAATAACTTTTCTGTCCATAACAATATCAGGAAATCTAGATGTGGTGGGATGTCCTGTATCGCCAAACGGGAGCACGCTCCTTTTGCACTCACACAACAGAGCAGCTGCATGGCAACAACCCCCCGTCACTTTGATGTCCTGGCTGTGGGGAAGGGGCACAGTGCAGTAACCACTGGGAAGACAGAACTGAAGGTCTGCCCATGAAACCTTTGACAAATATGATGGGGTTTTTTTTAATTTATATTTTATTTACGCCTTTCTAAAAATTCTAACCTTTAACTCATCTGTGGGAGTGTACCCACCTTCATAGATGACTCTTTTGATGATAACTTATTTTCATAAGCAGTGCAGGGCAGCACGTGGAGTGAGGGGCTGTTGTTCAGAGGCTAGACCATCATACCCTAAATCGACCCACATTTAAAATATTTTTCAGTTACAGAATGAAAAAATATGTTTGAAAAAGCAGACTGAAGTGGGTTTACCAGCATTTGTAAGACTGTGTGTGTCCTGTAAGTAGATAAAGACAACAGAGTGTTTTCAGCATGAAAAGGTGTTTTGGCTCCATTCTGCTTCCCTGGTTTGCTTGGAATGTTCGGCTAGTAGATCGGGATGACTAGGGTGCTAATTTTCAGACAATTATATGAAAATAATTACCTCAGGTGACTTAAACATGAGAGTTCATGCTGGCCCTCGGACACAATGGTTGTTCAGTGTCCTGGTCACTTCTGTCTGTGCACACAGCAGAGAATCTGGATAATGTATCCTGTATAGGTTGTCAGTGTGCTGGGTCATTTCCTAGCATCCAGACACAACATTTCCTAGGATATTGTATTATCTTGCTGAATGTAAGTCTTCCCATAGGTTACCTATTATTGTATATGACAGTATACGCAAATACTGCAAAGATAAAAGAACCCATATAAATACTTGCAAAGTTTTCTGAATAATTGCAGGAGCTGCTAGTTAACTTACAAAGAATGTGACTACTTAACCAGGTTTTTACAGGAAGGCAGTAGAGTACATTGAAAATAGAAGAGTCTGAATATTACACCCGCAATGACCATTTTCAAAGGCTTTTTGAAACAAACGATAAAACAAACCATAAATGATAGGGCTGCAGGCAGAGCTGAAATAATCCAGGCAGAAGCTGGCATTGCACAAGGCCTTAGGTGCTGAGAAGTTAATAAAAACATCAGCTATTGGGAGAAAGGGAGCCAAGAACAAAAACAGAACCAACCAGCCAACCAACCAAAAAATTCCCCAGATTTCCACGATTACACATGATGTTTCTGTTACTTTGTTCTGGTTTTGAAGGAATTCTGATTCTTGTGACACATGGAGAATTTTAGTAATTTTTCTACAATGGTTTCTTGCTACAGAAAATATGTGGACTTGTATCTCTGCCATCACTGTGCCTGGAAAAGAGGAAGCAAAGGTAGAAGCCAGCACTCCTCAGCATTTGTTAAGTATGAGAGAAACACAGAAACTGCTGCAGGCAATAGGTGCCGTATATTCTCCAACAATGTTAGTATGTAACCCTGAGAAAACCATGCTAAAGGCAAACAAGAATAAAATTGGCTGGCTACTTAAGAAAATTGCTTCTGTCATAGGGATGGTCATTTTGGTGATGGAATGCAGTGGGTCAATGACGCTATAAGTGCAGTCAAGAGAGAGAAATCAGACAGGAAGATGAGGTGGTACACACAACTGCATCAGAAGATGTGTGGAGTTTGCAGGAGAGAGCCCCAAGGTACCAGCACGATTTGATGGAGCTGGCTGTGCTGTGGGGTATAACATAACACTGAGGAAGAGTCAATTTTCAAGATGAAGCAGACCAGAAACTTAGCGGGAGAGTGGATTGCTGGAGATGGCGGATGGAAGCAGTCACAGATATATTTCCCCGTGTTTTGGACAGAATGGCTCCATTCATGTGTGTGTGTGTGTAGCACAGGGGCAAAGCCCGCGCCTTGCGTTTCTAGGCCCTAAATTGTCAAATGTATCTTGCATTTCTAGGCCCTAAGTTGTTAACAAAGTTAAAGTAATGCTACAGCAGCTATGAGCTCCAGAGGCTGGATGAAGTCATGATTTGACAGCATGAGGTGTTTGCTGAAGTAATGCAACACAGCCAGTCTTGGGAAGAATAAAATAAAATTGCTTAAACATCGAAGAACAAGTTCTGTAGGGGAAAGTTTTTTTGGGAAAAAGATGTTTTTGAGAGCACAATCCCTNCTACAGCAGCTATGAGCTCCAGAGGCTGGATGAAGTCATGATTTGACAGCATGAGGTGTTTGCTGAAGTAATGCAACACAGCCAGTCTTGGGAAGAATAAAATAAAATTGCTTAAACATCGAAGAACAAGTTCTGTAGGGGAAAGTTTTTTTGGGAAAAAGATGTTCTTGAGAGCACAATCCCTTCTTGGGGTCAAATCTTGCCTCTCCTGATTTATTAAAACGTATCTTTATATCTTCGGGAGTATATTTAAACCAGCATAATTGCAGTGTTACATCAGGTCTAAAGACACTTGGCATCCAAACTGAAGGAAGAGGGGACAAAATCTGGCTCAAAGCCCCGATGAAGTCAGTGTACTTCTGTCACGCGTGGACTCTGAAATTAAAGTGTCTCGGAGCAGGATCCCAAAGCTCAGTATGGAGCTGAGATGTCCCTAGCTGCTGATGGGGTCTGGTGGCAGAGGCCAGCTGCGCCGCTCCTGGCCTGGAGCTGCTGCTGCAGCTACAGCCTCGGCTTGCAGGCACGGGGCAAGAGAAGGATGCTCCTGACCGCAGCCAAACAAATATTTGCCTGCTTTCCTCTCCCCTCCTGCCTCAGAAGCCTCCCTTTCTCTGCCTCTCCTTCCCGCTCCCATCTACACCCTGGAGCACACTCAGGTTTGGGAGTTTTTTGTGTTTAAATATCCTTTCTCTCATTAAAATCCAAAGCTACTTTCGATTTTCTCCACCATGCATTTTCATGGAGATGTGTAATTAAAAATACAACTGAAAACTCTCCTCCATTCTTACAAGAAAACTGGAAGGGTCTTGGTTTATATGTAGCTAAAAAGACTCATGGCTCTATCTTGAGCAACTGCACATTCTTATCTGTGTAAGATTTCTCTGTAACGCTTCATTGATGCTTTGTTGCTGCTGCAGCCATGAACTGACATGCAACCAGCCCAATGGGAAGATGATTTGATTAGGTTACGTAAATGAAAGAATAAATAAATTATTTTAATATATTACAGTTACAGCTGTATATGCTGTTTTGTCTGGAGTTTCTTGGAGCAGTTACTTTCATTTACTTAATTTTCATTGAAGCTGATGAAAATGTTGTGGGGGTTTTTTTGTCAAAGAACCATCATAACTGAAAATGAGAGGCTGGCTATTGAGCATTAATTTACCTGCACTTGTCTGACTTCTTTGGTGTATTTTCATTTTGAATAGAAAAATTAATGCCTGTAAACCCAAACCTTTAATTTGCATCCTGAAGAATTTATTTTGGAAATGCTACTGCAGTGTCTCCAGAGAATCGCTATTTGGATGTTTTATGTTATTGCTCACTTTCTTCACCTCCAGCACATGCCTGCCTTCAGAACCACAGTTATCTCAGCGACTTCATGCTAAATATTTGTTAACTGCTTTGCAATATTAAGTTATAAAATAAAAATCAGCACAGAGCTTGCAAAAATAAATCGATCTATTTCTCAAAAAGTTTTCAGCTGGTGTTTTTGCAACCCGAGGATTTAACTTTTTTTTTTGTTTTTACCCCTGTCGATAACAGAAGTCATTGACATTTTTCTTTAAAGCTGGTTTTGCCTGTGGACTCCACAAGGGGGTAGGAAATCCTTTCTCACAGTTTAGGCTGTGACGGAAAAGATCAAAAGAAAAAAAAATTAATAGTGAACTTAACTATTCTGACCACAAGCAGGCACTGCAGATAATACCCGCGAGTTGCTGAGCTGCAAACCATTTAAGAATAAAAATGTAGCAATTGTTTGAATATAGATCACTGGCTTTGAAGACAGCTCTGAATGTTGCCGTTAGAGGCATTGCGAGAGGGAGGCTGTGTGGTTTAGCTGGCTGGGATGCTTTTAAGCATGTCTCGCTGCCCTGCATGTTCGAACCGGTATGTACCAGAGAAGAGGACCGTGGAGGTGCTCTGAGACTGAGGTTCCCACCTGGGTGTGGGAGCTTGAACTCCCAAATCTGGGATTGGAAATACATCCTCCAAGGGCAACGTCAGCTCTTGCTGGGATCATTCATAGTAAAAAAGATACAAGAAGTCCTAACCCTTCTGGCTGCTGCCCTGAGAAGAACATGGTCTGGATTTGATATAGACCAGAATTCGTGCTGAAACACTTTACTGTGTTGTTTGGAAAAATAGATTAATGGGTAAACATGTGTTTCAGAAAAAATAATACAAAGTTATTTACCATGATATTTAAGGAGTGGAATAAATGAAGAGCTCTGCAGTGCTTGCATCTGAACATAAGTGGTATACCCCATCGAATTGAATGTGGTTAATATGTTACAGCAAAAACCACAGACGCTCAGGTTCCACTGTGCACCAGCAGGTGTGGTCCACAAAAAAAAAATCCATGTTACTCTGATGCCCTAGGTTTTGTGCGAAGCAGTGCTTTGTTTAGCACCAGCATTGAGTTTAACAGCAGGCAGAACACGATGGCATGCCACAAAGTTGTTCAGGAGCCAAATCCTGCTATCTGACAGATCTGCAAGATGCCTTCACCAGAAGAACTACTGAAGATCTAGCTGCAGGCTGCAAGTTGGATAGCAAGATTGACTGAGTAGATACACCTTAAACATCTAAGCGCACACACAAGGACATGACACACTGAAGCAGCACAGATAGCTGCAAGTTATTCCCTGAAGATTTGTACTTTGGAAGAAATGTTGTCTTTCTAAGATATGTAATATATTGTGCTGACTATGAATGATTTGCACTAGATGTTAATAAAATAAATTAATCATTACTTAAAATATCTCCAGCTGCATCACATGTCACCAGGAGGCATCTAATATGTAGAAGAATTTTCAGAAATGCTTAAATGTGAGAGACTTAATTACGCACTTAACTTCACACATTTTTGTGTAGCTAACAGGGGGGATTAAAACTCACTCTGCAGAGCAGTTGAGTGCAGTGGTAAATACAGCTGGCAGCAAACATTGTGAAGACACTTAAAAAGAATCTGTTGTTGCCTCCAGGTTTAGTGTTCTATCTAATTTTTTGTGGCCCATCATCTGACTCATGGTTTCACTGGTGGCAGGATGTCAGGGACCTTTAGCATTTATTAGCTTTCAATATAAAATCCTGTGGACTTGTTTTTGCACAAAGACAGACCTGACGGCACAAAAGTTTCTCTGAAGAAGCCACATTGAGCTGCACACAGACATGACCTGGCACCGCTGGCTGTGACACTGCCTCTGTCGCGTCCCTCATCACCTGGCATGGAGCTCCCCTGCCCCTGGCATGGAGCTCCCTGCTGGCATCAGTGCACTGTGGGCTCTCCGTATCACTCCAAAACACTGTGTATTTCATGTGGCTCAGCTCCAAAAGGAGAAGCGGAAAGTCCTGCACGTTCTGATAGCATCCCAGATGGTACCCTGGCCAGTAAGGTGGTGTGTGTAGCGTATGCAAAGATTGCCCTCCACTTCACCAGAGCTTCCAGAGATTTGACCCCCAGGGAAGCACTGCAGAAGCAAAATTAGATTGAATCCAGACAAACCTGAGGTGACAGCACAAGCTCTGAAAGTCAGGTCTGGGCTGTATTAAAGAGATCCAGCTCATGAGAGCTGGGCCATTGGCCTTAAGCAACCTGCCACTCAGCTTTCTTGCTCTCCGTGAGCCCTGTTCCCGCTGCCCTTGTGTTTAATCCATGGGTCTGCCTGGGCATGCGTTGAGCAATGATATGGGACAATGTATTATCCAACTTCTAGGTGCCCAAAGTCTTTAATGTATCCAGTCCTGCTCTGGCTGTTAGCTAGTGGCCACTGTGCACAGGGAGAGTATTTGCATGAACTTAAAGGTCTTGGGTTTTATGTTTCTTATTATGAAAGGCGAGAGCCTTATACACCACCCCCAGACAAGTCTATGACCTTCCAGCTCCTTGCTGTCTCAAGTGTTTCAGGGTGGGGGTGAAATTGAGATTCTCCAGATTCAAAACAGAACGTGTTCATGTCATCACAGATCCACTAAAAAGTTTTCAGCAAAGAAAATGAGAACTGTCACTGGTATGCCACACTCATATAGGTGCAATAAGCCATGAAGTGAATAAAGACATGGGTGATGTTTTGGTAGTCAGACTTTAATAAGGGTAGAGTACACACTGTATGCATACCATGAAAGGTAAGCCAGAGGTACAGTTCACAGTAAAAAACTGCAGTAGCTGTGTTCAGTAACGACAACTCAGCCCACCTTATTTTAAGCATGTAACTGATGTGAGCTCTGGCAGCAACCCCTTACTGGCTTCAGAAGTTTGGTGGGGTGAATATGGGGAGGGCTGTCAGTAGGCATATATTATAAGACCTGGAGCCTGACATCTAAACAAAGAAAGAACAAGCACATACATAAGCATGAGCAGTAATCTCGTTCCTGAGTACTCCTCCCCCAGTACAAGGCACATGGAGGATAAAGGCTGAAAACCTGCTTCTGTTGTGTTCAGGGGTAAAGATCAACTCCAAGACAAAATTACACTCAAATTCTATTTGCTTGGGAATAACAGCAGACTCTATACATCTGCTAATGCCCCAGTCACAAAAGGGTGACTGTCACGGTTTAAGGTTGGGCTGGCTAGTAAATGGAGGACAGATGCTCTCTGTTAATGGAGGACAGATGCTCTCTGTTAACCCTTTCCCTTCCCCAGGAGGGTTGGGTTGGAAAAATTTAAACAGCTTTAATGTAACAATAACAAAAAGGTATTATAATAATAGAAAAAATAATGAAATATATACAAAAATATGGAAAACCAATACCGCGCTCCCCTGATGATGATCACATCACCCCAGACACTGCAGGGTAAGCCCTGGGAAAGTCTCAGACTGGGCTCAGCAGCAGATGGGAACTGGATTCAGGAACACACAGACCTGTATCGAAGGCAGAAGAACGGACAGAGTCCTGCTCAGATGCTGGCCATGGAAGAAGAGAGCTTGACCCTCATGATCCCTTAGCTTTATGCTGAGTATGACGTGTATGGGATGGAATACTCCATTTGGAGTCAGGTTTGGATCGGCTGTCCAATGCAATCCTCCCTGCAGGAGGGTCACAGGTGTCACTCCTTTTCCACCCTTTCATTTCTGCTGCGTAAGAAGTTTAGCAGAACGAAGCAGTGACCTTGGTTTCCGTAGGAATAGTTATAAAGAAGAGCCTTTCTGCATACCATGGAGACCTTACTCCAGCACTAACTATATACATCGAGCCTTATCACTCCTAGAAGCAGACACTGTCTGAAAAACATGCTGTTAATTTCAGAGAGTGCAGTCTCTTAGAAGAAACTTAACTGGAGACTGAAGTTACTAAAAAGAAAATTGGTTCTGTCCTAGCTCAAACCGGGACAGTGACAAAGACTGTCACCATATTAGCCTGGGATCTATTCGGTTTAGGAGATTATTGATTATGAACTCCAAAAAAGATTAGCTGCATGCATATAAGATTAGGTGAAATACTGAGTTTATGGATTGTGTATAAATACTTCCTGAAAATAAAAAAATCCCCAATGTGTTAAGAGATTCTAGAAAGACTTAAACTGCTGAAACACTATCAATAGTAGTGTATTGCTCATTAAGAGTGAACAGAATACTATAATACTAACAGAATAAATTTCATATAAAATTAGTTTGGTTTTATTAAAGAAATATTTGATGAGATAATTCTACAGGACTGACTCATGAAATTCATATTGTGCATTTCCAACTGTTTACTGAACCATGAATATCCGGTAATCCACTGTTTCTTCTTCATTTCTAGAGCTGCTGTCAGTAGTGGAATCTGTTACTGTGACTGATCTTCAGATACAAGTTTTATTGTACGAAAATGTGGGTTAAATATTTTGCCTTTAAAGATATATTTAAATGTTTTCCGAAACCATGGATAGAAAAAGACAATATTAATGGATTGCAGAAAGAATTTAAATACCCAAACCACTTCAGAGCATCAAACAAAGGCAAAGGAGTAGAGAAATTTAAAAACGGATCAATTAAGATTGTAAAAAACCAAGGAAACCAGCATATTAAGAAGCCCAGCATAACTATACTCAAAGTCCTGGCAGCTTTCCTATCTCTACTCTTAGAAAGCTCATTTCTCCTATCAGTTTTTGTGTGCCTGTGTGCCTGGCTTATCTCACATATGTGCCTTTGGGAGACTGTAAAAATTTTAGCATAAATCCCTATCATAATGCAACCAGGAGCAAATAAACCAACTGTAAATAAAACAGCCCCCCACAGTTTGTTGAACGCAATAGGGCACAAGCTCGAGCATTTAACCAACTTTTCATAGCCCTCAATTCCAGAAGCATAAGCTTCTGAGAAAACCACACCAAAAGCAAAAGCAGCAGGCAGTGACCAGTTCACGGCTACGATTTGTTTTATGGCCGCGACAGTCATGGTGCTGGCATAACGCAGAGGGTGGCAGATTGCATAAAAGCGATCCACAGCAACGGAACAAAGACGGAAAATTGAGGCTAAACAGAGCGTCAGGTCGACACTGTAATGAACTTTGCAGAATGTCATCCCAAAATACCAGCAGTTCTCAACAGACCTCACCATGCTGTAGGGCATAACAGCAAAGCCCAGCAGGAAATCCGTGGTGGCCATGGATAGGATGAGGAAATTGGTTGGAGAATGAAGCTGCTTGAAATACGAGATGGAAATGATTATGGCTAGATTCCCTAAGATGGTGAGAATGAAGGCTGCCATTATGAATAGATACATTACCCCTCGTACTCCTGGTGACCTAAAGCTTTCAGGACAGGATCTATTTCCAAACTCAGTGCAATCGGTCAAATCTCTCGAGATATTTGGAGAAAGCATAATCAATCCTTTATTAGATTTTTCTATTGGAGATGTAGTTCCACAGGCAGATTTAATTTTCACCAGTTTCCAAAAGATTCCAAATCCTAACATGAGAATACAAGATAAAGTAGGTCAAGAGCATGACTTAAATTACTGAGTGAAATGCAGTAATTCAGAGGCAAACTTTCTCTTGGCTTAAATAGGGACCAACAGCAACCAATTATTTTTCTGAAATGGTACATGAAATCTGATAACTGGAATCTATTATAAAATTAATTGCAAATAATACATAAACCACAGCAGCTGAAAGTAAACTTAATTATCTCTTAAATTAACTGAATTACATTATACCATCAGTTTTATTTTCTGCATTCTATTGTATCTGGAGCATTTTGTAAAATATGGTTCTTGTATTTTATATGCATCACAATATTAGTAATTTTAAAGTGGCGGAAGAAAAAGATATGCAGACAAAGAAATCCCACAAGTTCACTTCAGTCTGTAAACACTGTATAGGTTTTCTTCTTCTCTTCCATCTTAGAATGTTGATCTTTTTTCTATAGGAGAAATGTTATGTGAGTTCACATAACTCAGCTTTCTTGGAGATTTCAGTTAATGAGCTATTCACCTAAACGCTCCTCTTAAGAGTCACAAATCAGCTGCCAAAATCCCCTTTTCCAAGTTATTTATGATGCTAAACTCACCTGCTGTGGATTATGAAGTACCAGCAATGATCACATCTGATGGAGATCAGTTGTAAAATTGGTATGATAAGAAATATTCTTTTCTTTTCCTACATATACACTTGTTTTCCATCATTATAATTCCACTAACTGAAAGGGAGCGGAGATATGTTGAGTCTTGCCTCCTGTAATAGGCTGTGGTCCAGCTGCAGTAGTTATAAATGAATACACTTGTGAATATTTTAAAGGGTCAGAAAATTCGTTTCATTTATCTGTGGAGAACCAGACCCATTTCTGCCACCTGTTTTCTGATAACTTGTTTGAAACTAAGAGCATATTTAGAAATAGAAGCAGAAAGAGGTATTCTTTCTCCTCCACAGCAATTTAACCCGCTTAAAAGGAACCTGGGAAGCAGCTTGGTCCACTGACTTTTTCCAGTAGGTATCACCCTGAAATGAAGAAAATACAGAAACGGAGCATGAAAAGATTAAAAAGAACGCTTGGAAGTCAGTTTTAGAGGCTAAACCTACCTGCATCTGCTTTAGTAATACCACCAATATATTCTTTAAGCAGACATTTTCCTGTTTTGTTATTGTCTTGCAAAACAGGAAAACGTCTGCAAAAGGTAGACCCCCTTTTTAACTTGACTCAAATTAATGAAAGGTGATAATTTATTTTTCTTTTATGGCATTACATTTAAGTCCCAGGAGATTTTGAGTTAAAAAAATATATATCTAATTTAGGGGGTTACATCAACAGGAGATAAACAAGCCAAGTGTCTGTATTCCCAAGACTATTGTTTGTGTTTGCTCTATTAATTCATTTACCCTTATCTATAAGTGAGCTATTTTGGTGATTTAAGGTAGATACAAGTCATATCAGAAAGAGTCATGAAAGGAGAGGCTAAAGGTAAAGGTGAAGAAAAGATATTCCAGTTTTTAATCTATATTAAATACATTCCATCTTTCACATTTTTTAATAATTACCGTTTGTAATAAAACTTAGAAATTAGATATTTAATAACCTTGAAGAAGATTACCATCTTGTAATTTAATGGGCTGAAACGGCACTTCCTGTCATGCTGGCTGTATACGCAGCTTGCATATATTGTGTAGAAAACATTCCTCATACATTACAGAAACACATAAAAAAAGTGTGAATTTAGGTCAGTTTATCATTGTTACCGGACAATCTATTATATATAAAGAAATAGGAAAGGCGGTATTTATTTTCTTTCAAGAAAAGACAAAATTAATTCACTATTCATGTGATATTCATGTCATTTCTATTCTGAAGTCAGATGTGGGTGTTCAGACTTAATGCTGACCCTCATGCAGGTGTATTGAAGATGCATTACGAGTCCAAGGGTAAATGACTGCTATTCAGCAGAAACTGGATTTTTATTGAATGTGATACACAGTGTGTTATAAGAACATGGCAGAAAATAAACATCGGTTATAAAATTGATTACAGGAAAAGTAAGGACATTTAAAGGAGTCTACCTTTATGGCAGCTGCTTTAAAGACAAACAAGGAAATTTTCTGTTGGAAATAAAATGCAAGTCTCTGGGAGTATCTACAACAGAATCATTTACAGACTCCAAAAATAGTAAAATAGTGTTCTTGTGTACAGCGGAAATATGTTATCTTTGAGATCTGTCAGTATTTTTGAGACAGGCATATCTAGTAACTTTATTTTTAAGTAATCAAGGGAGAAATATTCAAGCTTCACACAGCTGATCCTTTATTAAAAGAAGTTACTAAAACATAAATTCATGCAGAAATCTGTGCAGACACAATTATATTGGTTTTTAAAAAAAAATCTGTGGATAGAGGCTACACTTTAAAGAGCATTACCTTCAGAAAGCAGCGTCCCACGCGCCTCACCATTGGTCTTCCTTCAGCAGGGGACAGGGGCAGTGATGGGGGAACAGTCTGACACCTCACCTCTCAAAATGAAATGTCTCAAAACTGCTAACAAATGTACAGGAATGTCAATTTTATAAACAAAACCTTTAACTGGGTTAAAGCAAGACTACAGAAAGGGCCTTGGAAATTGTCTTTGAGAATTAGTCATATGAAGCACTGCTCTACTGCAAAGGCAATGTGGAGAGAAAATTGTTGTAGTCATTATTTTCACAGGTAAAACTGTTTTGTTTTATTACAGCCTGTGAGTTTCCTTCATATTGTACCTCATAATTTCCATGTTGTTCTTAATTATTGATTTGAGAGGACTATTTGGTTATTTATTACTAACCACTCTTATTCCTCTGGGCTGGCTTCAGTAAAGCAGAAATCACAGCAACACAGAGCAAAAGACAAGCTCAAATTTTCCCAAAGAATTGTTTTCTCCTGTTTGTAACTGAGAAAGTCCAAAGGGCATAGGATGCACTCTGTTTTCAGTGGTCTCTGACACTCTGATAGCTGACAGGTATCTTTTAGTCAGTATGCTGTGAGTACTCAGTGATTAAGGAGACTGACTTTTCCTATACCTATGGGAAATAAGAAGTCCAGACATTTAGGAGTGGGTTGTGGAGTTCCCGCTGCCTGTGAGCTGTCGATCTGATCTTTTAGGAAATGGATTTGTTTTACAAAGGCTGTTGCCTAGTCATCACCAATAAATGTTTTCAATTGCCCATGCAGTTGGATTTAAAGCAGCAGCATGAAGGTGAAAAGTTCTTATTAAAAAAATCTACAAGTAAGGAAATGTTATAGGAATTAAATTTCATAGAATCACAAAATGGTTGAGGTCGGAAGGGTACACTCTGCCCCATCATCCAGATCATTCATGAAGATGTTGGACAGGATTGGATCCAGTATTGACCCCTGGGGTACACACTCGGTGCTGGCCTCCAACTAGACTTCGTGCCAATGACCAGCGCCCTCTGGGCCTGGCTGTTCAGCCAGTTTTCAATCCACTTCACTGTCCACTCATCCAGCCCATACTTCTTTACTTTTTCTATGAAGATCTTATGGGAGACGGTGTCAAAAGCCCTACTGAAGTCTATGTAGACAATATCCACTGCTCGCCCCTCATCTAGCAGGCTAGTCATTTCATCACAGAAGTTTATCAAACTTAGGCTATGTCTAATGGAAACAGACTAGTCAAAAAGAGCTTACAGATAGGCATAGTGTTTTTCTGAATTAGGTCTTTAGATGCAGTAGTGTGGAAGCAGTGTTGTAGATAAGTAAGGTAATCAGAAAAACTACAGAAGTAAAAGCCTTTTGTGGAACGCTAAGTATCTTATGTTTGACTGTATCTAGTATTTTCTTCCTTGTTGAATAGGTATTAATGTATTGTAGAGGACAGAGGGTGCACAGTGTGCACAATCTAGATGAGTTAATGATTTAAGGAAAGCCATACACTTTGCAATATTTACACAGTTTGAGAGCTCAATTTTTCTGTTTGAACACTGCACTAATGTATATTTTTATCTAGCTGTTCAAAATACCCTGTTTTGGAGTGAGGCTTTCCTTGTGAACCCTTCTGGAAGTGTCCCGCCTGGACAGTCCGTGCTCTTCCTCTTCGCTCATCCTACCGCATCTGGTGACTGAAGGGCAGATGGTGCGTCTCGACCACAGGTGGGACAACCGTGCATGAGGCCATAGCAGGTGGCAGCCCGCAGGCTGCAGCACCACGTTACAACCACCAAAACACAAGCTACAGGCACTAAGGCAGAGGGAAGAGCCTGCAGTCCATGAGTCTGAAACTTACTGTCAGTTTTGTACAACAAAAAGTGTACATTGCAGGTGTTGGAAGTGACATTGCAAACTGAGCCCACTGGTGGCAAAGTGAACAGACACAGGTTTACCAGTGAAACAGATCCTTTCATTGTGCTGGAATAATTGCTTTGCACAAGTTTTCAGGGAAGTTAAAACATATGAAATCACCCACTGGAGAGTCATTTGTTTTGAAAAAGGTAGACATCTGGGAAGTGTTTAATAAGGTCACTAATTAAATGCGTTGATAAGGAATTTAACAATACCCTTTGCACTTCATTAACATGATGACACTTTGAGATTGCAGTCAGGTACATCCTGCTTCACCACACCTAACTAAAAATCTGATCAGACAACAGCATGAGGCGTTTTTCTTGTGCTCTCCTAATTTATCAAAATCTTGGGTTCAAACAGAGACCCTGCGGCCTCATTAACACACCTCATTTGTACATCCCCTTCACAGTGAGAAACAGCTTTGCGCTGCCTGTGATTAGAGCTGATGAGAGAAAGTAACCTGGGACTTCAATAAAGTTGCTCGGCTAGAGAAGGCACTCTGTAAACAGAAGGCAAGGAGGCTCTTTGGGAAAGTGCCACATTTAGGTAATAGGACACCTGAGGAAAAAGTTATTTAAGTTATTTCTGAAACTTTCTGAGCTGGGCCCTGCACAAAACTGACTTACACTTGTAAGTTATTAAGAACAAGGAGAAATGCCTTCTAGGTGTGGATGAAGGTCAGCAGTAGTCTGTGTGTGGAAGCCCCTTGTTACTTCTGCAGAGAATAAACACTGCTGGCATCTTGGCTAGACTAGCTTGCAAGAGTTGGTGGCCTATACACTGAAATTTCTTCTTCTGCTGTTTCTGTTTACACTAAGTAGACGGTGGTCATCTTGTGCAGCAATGATGTCGGGATGCCCTTTCTACTGGCTTCGGCTGGGATAGAGTTAATTTTCTTCATGGTAGCTTACATAGTGCTGTGTTTTGGATTTGTGACGAAAACAGCGTTGATGACATACCCTGGTTTTAGCTTGTGCTGAGCAGTGCTTACACAGCCCTCAAGGCCTCTGTTTCTCACACTGCCCCACCTGAGACTGGGCTGAGGCTACACAAGAAGTTGGGAGGGGACACAGCTGAGACTGAGCAAAGGGATATTCCATACCATATGATGTTGTGCTCAGCAATAAAACCTTGGGGGTAGAAGGAGGAAGGAGTACATTTGGAGTCACGGCATTCGTCTTCCCAAGTAACCTTTATGTATGATGAAGCCCTGCTTTCCTGGAAGTGGCAGAAGATCTGCCTGCTGATGTGAAGTAGTGAATGAATTCCTTGTTTTGCTTTGCTTGCGCACACAGCTTATACTTTACCTATTAAACTGTCTTTAACTCAACTCATAAGTTTTCTCACTTTTACCCTTCCGATTGTCTCCCCCATCTCGCTGTGTGGAGCGAGTGAGGGACTGCGTGGGGCTGAGCTGCTGGTTGGGGTTAAACCACGACACCCTCCAAACTTCTGCAGAGCATGCATGGATGGCTGAGACTCCCCTAACCCAAAGTCTCCCCTGTCTACCCTCCCTGGCAGGTCATCTCCTCAGGATGGCCTGTGGGCTACAGACAATTTTTGACCTGCTTCCCTCCTGGGCAGGACGTCAGGGAACTGCATCTGTTCCTCTGGGACTCCACAATCCACCGTCCCACCACCCTCTCACAACTGCAGCTGTTCAAGCAAACCTTCAGTAGTAGATCCATGGATCACGGCCTAGATCCAAAATCTCATTTCACATCTCTTGCTAGTCAAGAAAGTTAGAGAAGACATCTAACTGATTGTTCCAGAAAACTGGCCTTTGACGCAAGCATTTTTGGAGTCCCAGAATCATCCCAACTTTTCCATAGTGTGGGATTCACCTCATCTCAGCTACCTAAAAATTGTATCCAAAATAATAATTAAAAAATCTATTCTAGTGACTTGAGGATTCCTCTTGGTAGTAAGAGAAAGAGCATCTGCAGGGACAATTCATCTCACCTGAAAATGGATAAGCTGGTGAGATAGAACCCTGTGGAGATGACTGTTTTTCTACCGTGAGGATAAAGAGAGCTACCAATGGCTAGAGCAGATGTAGTGCCTAACGGTTAGATGTCTGAATTTATGTTAGGTGGCTATCAGCCTTCAGGAGTGTGGACCTGGTTTTTATGATTTTACATAAAGTAAGCTTTTTAAGTAAGATATTAAAATAATTTTAAGGAAGATTTGCACTAGGTTCTAGGTGAAGTTTGCAGAGGTGTGTGCTGTATTTGAACTAGAGACCATTCTGCAAGAAACCTGGGATCATATTCTTTTGCAGACTCCTCCTGCAACCAGAAAAAAATGCTAGAAAGATGCCAGAACACAGTATGAAGAGAATGACCAGTTACGAACTCTGGTAGACCTAAAGTTCTCGGGAAAAACACTAATGTTTCCAGATTTTCAGGGAGACAGAGAGTGGATGAGGGGAAAGAAACATCTCCATTAACTTCCTGAAGCGCCCATGTTAATATGTGCTAAACTTAATAAATACACTTAAAAATCTTCAGATGGGAAACATTCCTCATAAGGAAAGATCACCTTCCTTCAACCTGTAACATCACCAGAAGAAAGGAGGTATCACCTGGAAGCATTTCTGAAACCACTGTTTCAAGAGAGCTCAAGATGTCCAAGTTCATTTCAGAAGGTATCATAGAATCATAGAATCATAGTAATCATAGGTAACACTGAACATGAGAAAATGAGGATGAAGGAAGAGAAATAACCATTCGTTTATCACAAAGATCGGGGGTTTTTTAATCTTAACTTATTTTATTTCTGTGTGATAAAGTATTAAAGTAGTCATATTGACACTAACAAGGATTAGTGCCTGTGTAGTGTATATTTCATTGTTCCTTTTTATGTCATTTTGGAGAGTGCAAACTTATAAGTTGGTAATGAAACAGTAAGAGACCATCTCAGATCTTGATTTTACTCTGCTGAAATGTGGCATCATTCAACTGTTATGCTGTACAGTGTAGAGTGCTTCAGTGCTCTACAAGTGTATCAGACAAGATACACATACGATGCATGCTTATTCCAGCAACGTGAATGGAGGACACAATTTACTGCTGAGTGTAGCTCTTACTTCAGTACAGAGTCATCAGTTTCTCTCCATAGTCTCTTCTCAGGTACTAATCCTTTTCTGTCCATTCCCAGGACTAGCCCATAGCCTAACCAGGTGTCACAGCATCAGGCCAGAGGTATTATTTCCTTCTGTTTGGTGATATGTTAACTCTAGAAAAGCCAGGTCATAGATTAAAAAAATGACAGCCTGTGGGTCTTCTTCAGCTGGTGACCATGAGCTAGTTTCTGACTTACTTGCCTGTCCTTCTTGTCCCAATCTCAGTGTCCTGAAAAGCTGCACACAGATGTAACCTTGACAGCCTGCTCACCCAGGTGCCATCACCTCAAGCCATTCCTATAGCCCTTCTTCCACCACATGCCCTGCCCTATGCACCCTCCACTCAGGCCATCCATAGCATTTCTATAACAATTCTCTATGTACTTCCCTCACCAGCTGTTACAGCATTGCCATCGAGCAAGATAACAATATGTCCAAGCTAAAAAAAAGTTCTGTGAATACTTGACATTGAAACATTGATTAGACAAGCATCATTTTCTGGCATTGTCAGGATCAATGTTGCTTTTCACTACTGCTTTTCATTCCATACATTGCATTTTTCCATATCTTTGATCTTGTTTTGATCTCATTAAGCACCAAAGCCTTTAAGTGGCAAACTCATAAGTGACAAGCAGTAGTTGAAATGGAAATGGAGCAGCATGACTTTTCTCTGTCCCATCTTCGCTCCATGGAGTGTCCTGTTATGGCTGTACATGGGCTTGTTTTGACCTGTGTAGACATACTGAAGGGGAGGGGCAAAACTTAAAAGCTTTGGGTTATTCCTCAAAGATAGCTAGAAATTCGAAAGGAAAGACTTTTCTGCTCTTTCCAGAGGACAATAAATAAACACAAATATTGTATTACAAATGTAATAAACACACCTTGTTCAAGAAATTAATCTATTGTATAGGAATAATTTCCTAATGATTAAAAGCAGGGATATAAACTAATCTAAGTTTTTTTAAAATTAAGTCTTGCTCTCCTGTGCATTGCATATAAATAGCTATAACCAAAAAACCTCATATAAACAGCTGTAACAAAAAACCTGCATATAAATAGCTATAACCAAAAAAATCCACATACAAATTCCAATCTGGAATGAATGAAAGAAGACGTAAAGCACAGTAGTTCCTTATCTGCCTGATCCAGATTTGGTAAATGAGTAAACAAATAGGTGTTTCCTTCATTTTCAGCTCTTACATCTGGGAGTTCAGCCTCCAGGCAAAAACTCAAAGCCATGAATCTAACCATTTAAAGCATGTTACTCTAAAAACAAATGAGTCCTGGAAGAGTCTTGTCGAAAAATTTTTCCAAACAGAATCATCTTCAGAGCCCTGCGAAACCACATGTAAAAAAATGCATAAACAATTGGGTTAAATGTAGAATTTACATAACCAAACCAAACGAAAGCATCAATGAGAATAGGAGGTATCACATAATTCATAAATGGATTGGTTGCTGTAAAGAAGAAGAATGGACTCCAGCAAATGAGAAACACTCCTGTAATTATGCCTAATGTCTTGGCAGGTTTCCTTTCTCTGCAGAATGAAATGTGGTGTTTCATTTCAAATTGCATCTTTTTTTGGCTAATTGCATCGATGGATCTTGCTTGCTGCTTAGCTATAGAGTATATTTTCCTATAGATGTACAGCATAACAAATCCAGGGATGTAAAAAGACACTATGGAGGCCACAACACCTGAAGTTTCACTAAAAATGACAAAGCATCCTCCTGCACAATGTACGTGATTATAAATCTCTTCTGCCCCTCGCAAGTTTAGGTCTAGAAAGATCATCCCAAAAGCAAAAGCAGCAGGGACCATCCAACTTACAAATATCATGACCAGGATAACAAAAGTAGTTATCTTTGATTTGTATCTTAGAGGGTCACACACCGCATAGTAACGGTCGATGGATATGAAGGAAAGATGGAAGATGGAAGCCATGCTCAGCATAATGTCCATGCTCGTGTGGATCTTGCAGAAAAGCTCCCCAAAATACCAGCAGTGTTCAACAGAGCGCACCATGCTGCAAGGCATGATGAGGAATCCCAGCAAAAAGTCTACTGTAGCCATAGAAAGGATCAGGAAATTGGTAGGCGTATGGAGCTGCTTGAAATGTGATATTGAGATGATAAGCGTCAAATTTCCAACCACTGTGGCCAGAATAATGCAAACCATGAGGATATACATGGAAACACGGATACTGTTTGACCAGCTGCTCCTTATGCAAGAGCCGTTTACGGATTCGCAGCACAGTTGCATCCTTACTGAGGTCTCAAATCCATGTAGGTATGCAGCACAGATACTGTTTTTCCTAATGTGGAGATACATTTACAACTGGTTTTGTCTTTTCTATATGGGGAGAGCTGCAGGGAGCAAAAAAAAGGGCAATTGTAAACACTTTATGTGGATGGGTAGAAAATTCACATTTCATTATTTACAAAGGACGAAACTACTTTCTAATTATACTTTTAACAGAATGACACTTTTCTCATTAGACTTCCCTTGAAACAGGAATCTCATTTGATGAACTAAACTGTGTCATGAGGTGTCCTCACACCAGAACAGCAGTGGCTCCCAGAGGCCTGCACTGGGCAATGTCTTGTATAGTGGGGAGAGGAGAAGTCCTTTTCATTATTTTCTGTCTAAACAGCCCTAGTCTTCATCAAAATTGGTTGGAGTGCTGTCTCTCTCACTTTGCTCTTGAAAATCAGTAGTTTTAGATTCTGAAGCTCCCTCAACTTATTTTTTGATACAAAAGTCTAAAACAGGAGGCTAAAGCTGAGGAGGCCACGCTCGGCCTCTCCTCCCGCCCTGCCCTGATAGCGATAAGTGAACGCGCTGTGCAGCCCGGCAAAACCAAAGAGTTTCCACGAGCCCTCAGTTTCTAGGCAGATGGCACTGCCTGACCAGATCAAGTCTCACTGCAAAATTCTTGGAGGCTCTAGCTGTAAACAGAGACATAAGAAAAATATCTAAGAGGAGAAAAAAACTTTTCCGACCTTTTGCTGCCAAAATATCATGGAAGAGCCTGACAAATCTGAAGTATTAGCTTCTGTATAAGTAAATATCCTCTCTGTCAGGCTGTAGTTTATTTCACTGCTAGCAGTTTAGTATTGTTTTGCATATTTATTATATACATTTCTATATATAAAAATGTATATATTTATATATTTTTATTTATATAAAAATTATATTTATTATATACATTTATTAACACTGTTTTCAGCCAAGGCACAAACACGGAGAGAAACATTTTCTGAACATTGGTTTAGTCTGCAACTGCGAATGCAAATATCAGCTGTGTTCTCATGTATGCAGTAGCACGTCTCTTTTGTGAGTCTGTTTACAAAACTGTTTCATGAAAGTACTTCAGCACTTAGCAAGCAGTATTCATTGTTGAAAGATCTGGTTTTCCTTTAATTATCAGAAAAATAAAGAACATTAGCATATGCTATTCAGTAGGATAATCGTTACGATACAACATGGTTGTTTAAGTCAGAAAAATACTGATACNCAAATATCAGCTGTGTTCTCATGTATGCAGTAGCACATCTCTTTTGTGAGTCTGTTTACAAAACTGTTTCATCAAAGTATTCAGCACTTAGCAAGCAGTATTCATTGTTGAAAGATCTGGTTTTCCTTTAATTATCAGAAAAATAAAGAACATTAGCATATGCTATTCAGTAGCATAATTGTTACGATATAACATGGTTGTTTAAGTCAGAAAAATACTGATATGGCAGTTCAGCCGATACTAACATAACCCATTTGCTTCAGGACTTCGCTGCCTCTGGTTATTCTGGATAGAAAACAACAGAATAATTAATTTTTCCCATATCGAAACAAATGTTATTACAAGCACACCATGCCATTAGAAGCTAAATGAAAGCTGAATATAGATGATAAACTATAGCTTGCAAAACCCTGACAACTACAGGGTTATAGGTAACAGCTTGTGTTTACAGAGAGATTTTGAAGTTGTGGCAGGCAGAGGCACCCAAGCGCCAGGGATAAAGTGCATCCAGAGGCACTCTCAGGAGTACAGGACACAATCTAAGTACATTTATTTACTGTTTGGGGTGCCTCTTACTTCCCCCTGTTTCTGCCTACTAATATTGAACACCATCTCTGCTCTTTTCCACCTCACTTTAGCTATCACTTCATATATTCCACTTTTGGTCAGTCTCTTCATGTTTCTTGTCCTGCCTGTCATTCCTGCTTTTGGTGTATTTACACCCAGATGCAGGAAGCACAGCCAGATAGATTTTTATTAACTCAAATCTTCAATTTTCACAGCAGAAAGAATTAAACACCAGTTTAACTGTATATACTGGACATAATTATAAAAGTTTTAAGCACATTCAGGTTATAAATGTGTCACAGATTTCAACCTTCATTTGTTTTATGTGTAAATAAATTAAACAAATATGATAAAACAAGGTATGAAGCCAATCAAAATTGTTAAGGGTCTATCTCTAGTTTTCTGTTTAAAAGATGAACAACTTACCTATTGCTCTCTGACAGAGAATCTCTTTGGCCTAAATAAATACTATATCTCCTGGAAACTGTTTTTCTTTTTTAAAAGATCTTATTTTCAGGAGGTTTGGGGTTTTTTGTTAAACAGAAAGAAGAAACTCCAACCAAAATGCTAAGCTAACTGAGATTAAGTGTGTGGCTTTGTGTGAAATGGAAAAAAAATAAATCAAAACTCAAGTTGCAAACTGTCCAAATGAGCTAAACACTGAAGAAGTGTTCAGCAAGAAAGCAGAACACTTCTCTTCCGTAATTAATTACAAAGTGTAAAATTCAATAAAATGGAAATATTAAGAAGCATCCTTTTAAAAACGTATCCTCCTACCTTTCTCTCCTCATGCTGGGTGGAAGTCTGCTCTTGATGCTCAATTGTTTTCTGCTCATTGAGTGGCACCTCTTCCTTTTAAAGACCGTCTCAAAAAACAGTTGAGCCTCTTCACCATTGTAACAGATCTGGGTAACACAAATTTTGGGAGGACAGGCACTTAATCCACAGTCGGAGCAGCCTCCAGAAGCCCCCAGCACACTGCTGGAGGATGTTGGATGCAATGAATAGTGTTCTTGGCACCTTGCTCCGGAGCAGTTGTTAACGTGAATAGCAGCTCAAACTGTTTATTTTGTCACCCACTTAAGAACAAAATCATGGCTGTAATGGTCATATTTGTTTAATGGGCCTTACTTATAGGTAAATTGGACTAATTTGAAATATATTTACTTGTTTGATTAAACGTTGTGGTCACATTGTGAGCAGCCCAAGATTATCTAGGTGCAGAACAAAACCCACCATGTAGTCTCCTTTCTGTAAGATTCTAATATATAGCAAAATACCTAAGTATAGGTAGGTTACAGCAGAACATAAGACTTCCGTGAAAAGGTATATTGTGCACAGAGTGACATGATGTATATTTACCAGCCCAGTTCTGATTACTGTACTGAACAAACAGGTTTAATCTAACAGCCTAATCAGTTAACAGCTATTTGCAAGATACAGCTACTAGAAGTGTTTAAACACCTATTATTGCCTGCACTAGAGTCACAGATGAACATCAATTTTTTGCTCCACAGAGGACCATGCAGCCTTTTAAAACAGTGATATGGCTGAACATAAAAGACTGTTAATATGGTGACCATCAGCTAAAGCCCAGTTATGCTCAGGGACATATGCAACAAGGTAGATTAAGACACTACTTCTTGCAAAGTGTACTGCATGTTCTGGGTTAGCTGCTTCATTATATTATGTGCACAAAAATCAAAACGAAAGCAAACAACTCCTTTTATTTTTCTTGAGGCTGCACTCACAGAGGGGCTGGAGTGTTGCAATGCAAGGTTCTCCTTGCTTTGGGAGGAGACTTTGCCAAGTAAAAAAACTGCAGAAACAACCATCAGACTGAGTGAGAAACCACTTGAGAAAGTCAAGAGGATATGGCAGTAGAGGAGTCAGGTCCAATTGCTCTGACTTGGGGAAATGTCAAAGAGACCTCAGGCACCCAAATACTGGTGTCTGAGAGAGGTCTTCACCCTTTGGAGAATTCATAGCTGTGGGCCTTCCTTGGAGCCAGGCACTTCTCTTTGAGGAGTGAAGGTTTAGGCCTTGGTAATTACCATCTTGACAAACACACTTGATGATTGATAGGAAGGTAAAATTCAGGGCAACAAATCCACATTGCCTTACTCCATACGAAACTCACAGTTACAAAGAAGTCTGGCGGCCAGCTCATTGTGGGGACTTAGTCAAAGGACATCCACGCCTGCACATGCACTGCTCGCCTGCCACGTTTCCTTCGAGTGACGCAGTGCCCAAAACTCAAGGGGACGATTTGGAAAGGCAGCTCTGCTTGAAGTGTTTTTGCAGAAGCAGCTACTGGCAGCAACCAGCCGAAGTCCTGGGTTGGGGCAGCGGGCCTTCATCTGGGGAGCCTTCCCCTTCCCTGAGCAGCTCTGCTGTGCTGCAGGCCAGCAGGCAGGCAGCAGGCAGACGTAAAGTCTGGGGTTTTGCTCTGCCTTCGCTCATGACCAGATTTTGAGTTTGGTCAGGGAGCACTTCCATCCGGTTTCTTGTAATAAAATGCAAGAACAACTTGCCATTCTTCCTCTCACATATGACATTTCCCCAGGAGGCGACCTGCTTCTTTTTAAATCTGCTGAGGACTTTGGATGGGTCCTCAGGGAGATGAAATAAGACTAAGAGGAAGAGTTGATGCAAAATGATATGTTGTACGTTTATCATGTTTTGGTACGTTGTAGATTTATTGTATTTATCAGATGGCTGTACGACAGTCATATCTTGACTGCCTGCACTGTGCCTGCGCCGTGCACTTATCACTGGAATATGCAGGCAGAGGGGAAGTTCAAACGACAAACCTGAGAGCAGCAGGTCACGTTTGCTATCTAGCTGGCTACCAGCAACACCTACATACTTTAAAATAATTAGATGTATTTTAAAAAGAAAAAATGCAGAGAAAGGCACTTGGTGACACTAAAGGTGACTTTTCTCCCTGATATCAGCATGGCTGAACTCTCGCCTGAACTTCGCTTCTGAAGAAGAAAAAACTCATGTGTGGGGCTGGCCAGCCTTCCTGCTCCTACCAAAATCCTCTTGGGGCTAAGGGCTGCGAACACCTACTACATACTTTGCAAAGCATAGGGAAGAGAGTAGGCTGGGGCTGGCTGGTGAGCGTGACTTTCCATGGCGGGGATGAGACCAGTGTGGGGTACAACGGGTGCCTTCGGCAGCCCCACAGCAGCAAGAGACTGCTGGAGAGCACAGCTGGATGTCTCTGTATAGACTATTGTTGGAGATGCCCTTCGCTCTTCTACCAAACACCAACCCATGGGCATAGCACTTAGCATTCTTTATCTCTGAATGCATCAGCTTATACTGCAGGACACATACACGTTGGAAAGGAGTGAACCACAGACCTAGAGGAAGCTGCGAGCGTGGGGAGGGTGGTATTTAGCGGTATGTTTAGTGAATTGAATGTAAAGTAGCAGTTTCTAAGATATCAAGATAATTAAGTAATTAAGCAGGCCAAATTGTCAACTTATTTGGGGTAACAAGGCAACACTTTGGTAACAAGCTTTCATGCTGTTTGTGCAGATGCTTCAAATGGGCATTTTCTTGCGGCTTGACGCTGATGTGGATCATGAAAATGTTCTCAAAATTGCTGTTTATAATATCAAGCAGAAAAATGTCAAGCTCTATTTTTGGAAGACCTCAGAGCACTTACGGTCAGTGTTCAACAGTCTTTTGAGTCGGTAATATAGTAAAGCAGTTACACATCAAAATTCAGAGTAAAAATTCGACTACGTAATTGTTGCTGTGGCTTTCCTTTCTGCAAAATTTACATTTCTGCAATAATTAGTTTTCAATTTTTGGAAAACCAAGAAAAAGAGATGTTGTCACACTGTCTAGCATACCTTGGGTCATCCACACATCTTGCTTGTTTGGTTTGAAAACATAAAATAAATAAAATGGAAATCAGCGCAGAAGGGAATGGAAATAACACTTTAACCAGACACCAAACCCATTTGAACAATGTGTTAAAAATGATTTCATCCTTCTTAGGCAAGACTGTGAAAGGGACGCTGGAAACAGGAAGGAACAGAACGGGGTTCAGGAATAACTGTTACCATGAAAAAAAATAAAAGGCAGAAGAGCATTGATTTCTACTGTGATTCTTTTAGCTTGCATTTCTATGGGTACAGTTTGGTCATTTGGCAGAAAATATCATTTTGCAGTATCCATTAGACAGAGGAAAGTTTCTCATTTTCATATGGTGCATTTTAAAAATGGACTCTCTGCAAGGGAACCATGGATTTAAAACTACTGGAGGCTCTAAGGTGGCCCTGTGGTTGGAGAGGAATTTTGAAAGTATGTAACTCCACTCACCATTTATGCAGTCCTAAGGAAAAAAAGCACAGCAGTACAAAAATTTATCTTAAGTTTCTATTCATATGTTTGAAATCTGGGGGAAAATGCACAAATTCCCAATGAGTTATTAGTTCAAAATAAATATTCCATTATATGGGTCAAATGAGATGTGCCAACTACTAATCTGAATGCTATTGCTGCAAACCTGGAGCAAGCGCACTGAAGACAGTCTGAAATTAGCCTATATTTATACCAGAGGAATTTAAAGAAGAACGCATGAGATAATTGACCTCTGGATCTTTTCCCATGGTTTACATTCTTACTTTTTAGTTGAAACCAACCCTTCCCCTGCCAAACAAAAATAGCTGTTTATACAGAGTAATGTAACGTTTGTGCTCTTTCTCAAAGTGCTATGCTTAGGATCAGGACTATAAATCCAACCCGCAAGATAAATGCACATCTCTGAAATGCACAGAGGAATAAGAGATTCCAAGAAAATAGCATTTTTACAGCAAAGCAAAACGCATCCATCCAAAGCCAAGAAACCATCTCTTCATGGAGTGGGAGGGGGTTCTACATATTTGATAGCCCTGCTAAGTAATGCTATAACGCAGTCCATTGCCTCCTCTTGGTAGCAAAAGCTGCGCGGGCAAACAGCAGCGCCAGGGCTCCCAAGGGCAGGAGCATCCCCTCGCCTCTCTGCCCTGGAGGGCGAGCACAGAGCAGGTGTGGGTGTGGAGCAGAGGCACCCACGCAGTGGGGCAGGTCCCCTGTGCCCCTCTGGTGCCCCCACGCACCCGCCAGTCCCACAGGAGTGAATTTAGGACCGTGGATCATTTGTAGATATTCGGTGGCCTCCGAACACTACGTCCAATACAAAGGCGAATGCATAGGAGGGAGGCAGTGGGCAGTAAGCAGGTACGATCTCAGCTTCGTCATTCTGCATCCTCACGGCCCTGGAATAACTTCACAGAAAGTAGAGAGCCTTACTCTGAATTCACAGCTGTGCCTGACAGACTTTTGTCCCCTAGCTATGTTTCTCTTTCAGCTATAGGGAATGAATGGCTTTTTAAATCATCCTCTCAGACACCACCAAAACCTCATTGCTGTTGGTGCTATTGCTGTTCACTACAGCAAGAACACAGTGATCTGTGCTAGTATCTTCAGCGCTAACCATAGAAAATTCATCTTTGACACAAAATAATTTCCCAGACTAGCATATTAGAAGCTCACCGTACTTCAGAGTGCACGACACGGAGACGGTACCTGCTCAGGAGTTATTTTCTCATCGTGAAGGGGTGCAGACCGCGGACACGGCGCGATAGTGACTCATCCCACATGAATCCCACAGCTGAGCAGCTGCACGCTTGGTCTGACTCTGGTTTACAGCCTGCTGGAAAAATCTTATCAACAAGATGACATAAATATTAAATATTCAGAAAAGATAAGCAGATAATAAATCTTTTCTGACACAAGCCACTAACATATGCAAAGATGACCGGATTTGAATGAAGTCAAAGCCAGGGTCATGGAAAGAAGCATACAAAATAAGGACAACTGTTTATTATGGTCACAGTACAGATGGAGCTAACAGCACTGAACTGTTGTTTCTCACCCTCCTTTCAATTTTGTGTAACATTGCAAAATTTTAGCAATTTCAGTTGTCTTTGAAAATTTGTTTTGTCTGTCCCAGACTGGTTATTTTCAAAAAAAGGCCAACCGCAACGCTTCAGTGGTATCTGAGAACAAGACCAATTAAAAAGATATTCTTTCCTCCTAATTAAAAATTTCTGCTTGACTTTTTATTACGATGCTCTGGTGTTTATAAGCTTTGCAGCAGGGACTTAAGACGTGTTAAATGCCTATTTGTACATCTTCTACCATACTAGAGAAACTATACCTAAATATGGCCAAATTACAAATCAGCAGTGGCCAAACTGCAACTTGCTGCTTTCTAAAGCACAGCCCATTGACCAGCATCTGCATCTTCTTCAATCAGTAAGTTTTAGTATTGCTGTGGAGCCCAAGGAGGAGAGTCCTTCCAGAAAGAAGTAATCCCAGGGAGGAGAAGTGGCCCATTTTGGGCAGTTTGTGTGCATCGGCTGGTGGGCTGTGCTGGTGGAGAGCCATGCCTTCCAGCTCCTGCTCCACTGAGATTTCTCTGAGCCCTGAGCCAGACTTGTGTGGCTCAGGCTCCAGCTTCTCCCTGGGGATTTGGGAGGGCTTGGGAGATAGGAAAGTAAGACCCTGGCAAGGTGGCACAGGGGACGTGGGGCTGAACAAGAGGGTGAACTCTTGGCGAAATGAAGGTCTTGAAATGTCGCACTTTGGTCTGGAAGTGTGGCTACACTACTGGAAGCCACTGAAACCTAAAATTGCCAATAAATGCTTATATGTCAGTAAACAATATGCTTTTTGGATCATCAAAGGGGAGGTATGGGTACACTGGAGTCAGTTTGAATTTGATTTCTTATTTGTTATCAAGTTCCTGCTTGCTGGCCATCTCCTCCACAATACCTCTGAGACTGAAAGGGAACAGATGGCAGCAACAGGAGCTTTAGCTGTTTAAACGTGCCTGTACCAGCCTCCATAACTTTTTGATCGTACAGGTCAGGGTTAATGAAAAGAAAGTAAAGATCTGTCTCTTTTCTTCTCCCCCTCCCCTTTTCCCTGCTCTGTAGTCCATTTTGTTCTTATCTGCAANTGAGACTGAAAGGGAACAGATGGCAGCAACAGGAGCTTTAGCTGTTTAAACGTGCCTGTACCAGCCTCCATAACTTTTTGTTCGTGCAGGTCAGGGTTAATGAAAAGAAAGTAAAGATCTGTCTCTTTTCTTCTCCCCCTGCCCCTTTCCCCGCTCTGTAGTCCTTTTTGTTCTTATCTGCAGTTATTGCTGCTTCTTCCTTCTGTGCCTTGCAAGCCTTGTTGCCCTGGCTGCCCACGTGGACTAATGCTCTAAAAGGACCCACTTGCACAGGTCCCTTTCCTCCTTTCCCTCCTTTCTAACATGCTGTACATGCATCTGTTACCACACAGTATTAGATGGGTCATTTCATACCACGGGTTTTGAAGCTTCCACCGAACATGTGCTCCTCATTTTCTGGGTGCGTGCCAGGACTTGATTTTTCTGGGTTTTCAGCACTTGCAGCTGTAGCCAGTCACAATCGTGTTCTGCCTATATACGGCATTTTTGTAATACGAATTTTTCTGGCATCTCAAGTTAGCTGCCTAAATTAGTGTCTACTGTAAAAATCAGTTTCTTTGCACTTCTTTTCCTCANTGCTTGCTGGCCATCTCCTCCACAATACCTCTGAGACTGAAAGGGAACAGATGGCAGCAACAGGAGCTTTAGCTGTTTAAACGTGCCTGTACCAGCCTCCATAACTTTTTGTTCGTGCAGGTCAGGGTTAATGAAAAGAAAGTAAAGATCTGTCTCTTTTCTTCTCCCCCTGCCCCTTTCCCCGCTCTGTAGTCCTTTTTGTTCTTATCTGCAGTTATTGCTGCTTCTTCCTTCTGTGCCTTGCAAGCCTTGTTGCCCTGGCTGCCCACGTGGACTAATGCTCTAAAAGGACCCACTTGCACAGGTCCCTTTCCTCCTTTCCCTCCTTTCTAACATGCTGTATATGCATCTGTTACCACACAGTATTAGATGGGTCATTTCATACCACGGGTTTTGAAGCTTCCACCGAACATGTGCTCCTCATTTTCTGGGTGCGTGCCAGGACTTGATTTTTCTGGGTTTTCAGCACTTGCAGCTGTAGCCAGTCACAATCGTGTTCTGCCTATATACGGCATTTTTGTAATACGAATTTTTCTGGCATCTCAAGTTAGCTGCCTAAATTAGTGTCTACTGTAAAAATCAGTTTCTTTGCACTTCTTTTCCTCATCTATATTATGGAATAAAAATTACTCCTAGCTTCATGGAAGCGCTGTGATTGCAAATGTTCGTAAGACATGAAGATAATATCTAATGATGAGCCTTGGCAAATCAAGGAGGGGTATGAGTCGCGTCCTTAATGACAGAAGAGCAATGATCTGTAAGAAAAGACTCAGTAGAAAACAACTGGCATTGTAAGACTCCTTTGGCAAAACACAGGAGTGGTTACATTAAGTGTTGCATGACTCTCAAATGCAAGAGACTTCATGTCTGTTTTTTGTTTAGTCTAATGCCGAACTTGGAAGAATCCCTGCAAACACAGGCTAATGTTAACATGAACAAACAATCTAAAATGCCTAGTGTAACATTAAAGATAGGCTCAGAAAGTCTTCAACAAAATGAATGTTTAAGCCTGTTGCTAGGTAATGATGATTGCACAAACTTAAGCTTTTTTTTTTTTTTTTAATAGCTCTGGTCCTTATACATACAGCCAGCTGATACTCTTGAGGTATAGCTAAATGACATCTATTATGAAAGGCACCACACATGTATTTTTACCCACACCTGCCACAGCCTTCTGTCTTTCAGTCTAGCTACCAGGAAGTACATCACTGTCCATCAATGGCCATGTTTTTATAGCTTGCTTTTCCCTTTTATATCTCGGTGTCATATACATTTGATTTATACTTAAGCAAGCATAATTCTTCTTTGGAACAGTAAGTTTCCATGAATGAATGTGCTTTCACAATTTGGTTAAATTAGCTACTGCAGCCAACCCAGCTTAAGAACATCTCTGAGAAAACCAGGGAAGACAACTGCTAACCAAGTAGGTGCTGGGAAGGAAAGAAAGGTTTGTACATTTTTGATCAATTTTTGTACATTTTCTCAGCTTGGTAGACAAACCAAGATGCTGGGGATTTTACAGGGCCAGTGGACCTAACTTCTGCCGAGGTGGGAGCTATACGGATCACTGTCTCTGTGATCTCTCCTAGGCAGAGTTGATGACTTAGAGTCCCAACCAAATCCAGTCAAGTGGTGTGAGCGCCTCCATGCAGGGCACAACGAAAAAAACCACAGAATATGACTGAATTCACAACTAAATGCAGAACAGCTCTGTCTGCAGATGCACAATCAGCAAATGTAAACTGACGTACCAGCATTGATTTTAGTAGTCACATATAGCAAACTGACTGTCCCCATTTTACTTTTATTGGACCTCAATGAAAACAGCACTAAGTCAAGATTTCTGGCTCTTAGTGGGGAGAAAATGAAAATAGAAAACAGCGCTTCTTAGATAGCAGCACTCAGCACAGTAATAAATGATACATGGAAAACTTAGAAAGGTCTCTTAACAAGTATGGGGGAGTACCTCCTAAAGATTCTGTAAGTAACTTAGCAATGATACAGGCCTAAACTTCACTGTACCCTCTTCGCTCAACTTAACTGGAGTTGATGCTAAGGCATTAAAACTGCTTATCATTAACGTATTTTGCCCAAGATTTTCATAAATGTTGTAGAATGAGGTTTAGATTTTTCCAAAAACAGTCATAAATTTGATGTGAATGACTAAGAAATTTTTGCCTGAAAAAAACAATGTCTTTGCCTTAAAGAACCCCCAAACTATAGCTGAATAGCCCTTTTTCAGTGTACAAAAAGCAATCTCAAATGACTGGAAAACATAGCAAGGTGAGTTGCAGGACAGAAAAATAACCATCTTATCAAAACTGACCTTAATGTTTCAATTTATTTGACTTTGACAAATTCAAGTATGTCTCATACTCCTAACACTCATTTAGAACTAAATTCAGTATGTACAATAAAGTAGATTAGATTTTACTCAGAGTTAAAGTTTCCCTAAAGTTGTTACCAGTCTTCCATAAGTCAGCCGTAAGGCTTGGATTGCACTTGTTGTAACACAGTATTTTTCTACCTTCATCTGAAACCTTGCATCACTAAAATCTACTAAGGACTTGTTTTTCTCCATGTAATCAGAGACACCGTGGACAGGTTGGTCTTGTTTGCTTTGGCCAGCATCAAGGTATAAGGAAGAAATATTGACCTGTGAAGAGCAGGCTTTTCCAGCTCAGAGAAGGATGGGGTTCATTAGCATACCATCTGGAGTAGCTTTTGAGCTATAGTCATTGACATGAATTACATACAAATTAATTTGATTCTTCTCCTCTGGCATATCTGTCCCAGAGTCTGTAAAAACTCCTGTTCTTTCAGAAATTCAAATTCTGTCCAATAAGGAAAATGTAGGAGAGGCTTTTTTTTTCCCCCCCAAACATGAGTTAAATTTCTCTCTTTCCTAACTCCCACGTATCAGGCAGGAAAGTAAGTGCATAGCTGGTTAACTTTCTGTGAATTCAACAGAAACTGTTCTAGGTGAATGGGATTTGTTGCATCGCTCATTCATTATCTCTCTGCTTCTGTATTCTGAATATTTCTGTAATTTGCATCTTTTGAAATTGGCCTTTATTACAAAAACTCACATTTCCTGAAACTGAACTTCATCTCCTCACTGCGACCACCAAGTTCCTCAGCTGAAGATCTGGCTGGTTTTCGTACTCCTTCCAGGGAGCCCTTACCCAAAAGCAGCGTTCATGGTTCTTGCATATTAAAATGATGGAGCTATTCTGAGACTGCTGCAACGGTCCATGCAACTTCGCCCTCTGCCTGGTTAAATTCTTGCTTTATCATCAGAAATGAGAAAGGGATTAATAAACTCTTCAGTGGTCCATTGTACGGCACCCTCCTTACCCTCTCAGGGAGAGGAAAGCTAGGCAGAAAATCTTGAAAACTACAGATCAACCATTCCTCATATTTGGTTTTAGTGTCATTTTCAAAGAATCCTGGACTTCTGCATCCTTAATGGATGAGGTTTGATTGTCCTTTCCTGATATCCTATAAGCTACTTAGCTAGTAATATCAGTTGTGTCCTACCCGTTTCCAACTCTGACAGCCTAAAACAGTCAGCTCTGCATGTATCTGGGAAGTACTCTATACTTCAGAAATGCCAACAAGTGATATGTGAGAGAGTTTTATGTTCAATTAACGCAGGCTGAGTAGTGACAAGGAAGCAGAATGTGGCATAAACTCTACTCTTGAATAAAGAGAAAACATTTATTTCAAAATCTAGTTATCTCCCCAGGAGTCCTATCTCAACACTAACTCAGGAGCTTGAATAAACTCTGACTCTTTTGGTACAGATAGTTTATGAAAGTTTAACCTGATAAACCTAGTAATGATATACTGAATGTCTACAATTCTCTTCAGTCTATGTCTCCCAACTGTATTTCTCTTCAGCTTCAGAAACATTTTTATAAATTCCACATCCATTTGGAGTGCATTAAATACTCGGGATACCAGCGACCTGCAAAGTATTGGTTTGTTTCAAGTGTCACTGATGCATCTGTGAGACGTTTCTTTCTAGAATGTCCCCAGATTATTCTTTTTTGTGGATTAGCATGTAAAGTTTTTCATGCCAACCAGTGAAAAAAGATTTTAATCAAGTGATTTGACTGCTACAACAAAAACAAAAGTCAAATTGCGTTCACGTGCCACTCCAGTAGCGGTTCCTCCTTTTTTAAATTTTTTTTTCACATGAGCAATTCTAGGCCAGGTAATAAAAGCATATTTTGTCTGAAGTGCAGCCAAGTGGAGATGGAGGTGAGTGGCAGGGCGTGTGAGAAGGTGCAGTGCTGGCTCCACACCCGAGTCCGCAGCTTGTGCAGCACCTGTGTGGCCAGAGGGCTGCAGGAGGCAGCCACCATCCCCCTCAGCGCGGCTCTCTCTTTCTTCCAGCCCTACCCCACTGTAGCCAAGGCCTGAGCTATCTCAAGAGTGACCATGACTGGAACACAAAGGTATCAGAGGCACCTCCTTTGGAGCAGGGAGGGAAAAAGCAGGGTTCAGGGACAGCAGAGAGGATTGTTTTCAAGTTAAAAAACCTTTTAAGATCTTTTTCAGTACTGGAGTTCTCGTGTCAGGGTAGCTCTTGCCTTTCCCGGGGCGTTTCCTTGGCCTCTCCCAGGGCAGACAGCTGGGTGAGCAGCACTGAGAACGGACGGGGAAGCACTACCGTGGGGACCACCGCCAGGGCAAAGCTCCTGGCTGCTCTGCTGCAGAGGCACTTTCCACAGTATGTGCCTGACTGTGCTGACCCCAGTGCAAACCAAAGGACTCGCGCGGTCAACGGGATGACGCTGCAGACCTTCACAACCAGTGTGCTCCGTCTCGTTTGCCCTTCCCAAACTCTTGCCCATTATGGACAAGACAAGGAGCTCCTGACATGTACCAAACCGGCTTGGGGAGCAGGAATCAGCTCCCACCCTTCAGCGTGTCCCTCTGCATCTTGAAATTCTGGACTCCATATGCACCACACACCCAACAGTCACATGGAATTAGTACTGCCATGGGTCTGTCATAACCTCTCTTGACCAGAACCTCCTCTGTTTGATGGAAGACTAGTCTGGGTTACAACCACCAGTCACGTGAGAAGGTGTGAAGTGCTGGACGAGCCACCAGCAAGCCTCGAGGCTCTGTCTGTCTTGAATAATTGCTCTCAAGTGGTACATTCCCTCCTTCGAGTACGAGCTCAGCTGTTTTATTTCCAGAATGAAAACAAGTCCTGGAAGGAGCCTCCAAAGTTGTGTGCTGACAAGCAGCAGCACATGTGAGAACAGAAATCATGTGATTTCAACAACTTCTGGATAACCTACATCAGTGTGCATGGGGTGGGAAGCCACAGCGTGTTTCTTACGTGTCACACTTAGGGCACTCAACGCTAAGCATGTTGCAGGCTGCATGCCAGTGATGTGAAGGGCAGTAGATGCAAAAGACTATGGGAAAAGCATTGAGACAGGGACCACTCCAAGGCATATGTGGTGTGAATGAGGCCCGTTTGCTGCAGAACAGTACACACATGCCAGGTCCAGGACTCCCAAGTTTCACATGCCATTGCTGGAAGTCCCAAATAATGCCCATTTCTCATACTACTTGGTCAAATGTATTTCAGATGCTAAAACATTACCTATTTCCTATATTTTCAGAGTTTTGATGAAATTTTGCAAATACCTGGGAGAACGTGTTGGTATAGTATGTTTATACGTTCAGTTTGATCTGAAATGCATTGGACCTAGCACATGTATGCCATGCACAAAGCAGTGCAAGCTCAGAGAGACTGCACAACTGAAGATGCTTTATGGAGCTCAGCCAGACTCAGCGCCTGTGTCGGTTGTGGAGGACCACTTTGTCAGAGTCTCTAAGGTTGCACCTAAAACCATTTCAAAACCGTTTTTCTCTTCGTTGTACAGTCCCTTGGTCTGAATGGGGCCAAGGCCCATTGAGCATTAGGGAGGCCCTATTGATTGGTGTGTAAGGCTGAGAAACAGACCCTTAGTGCTTACACAGTCTGAAAAACAGGAAGGGGCAAAAGGGACAGAAAGGCTTCCTTGAGGAATATTTGTTATGCAGCAAATTGGCAAACTTCACACCTTTCAGTATCAGTCTTCTTTCCAGTGTTATTATGGCAATCTGCATAATATCTTTGGGAAAAAAAACCTTTTAATTGAAGACTCCACGTGACATAGCATTCTGACTGAAAAATACTTGCAGTGGCTCAAGCACTATTAAAAAAATACACCACTGATATCATAGAATCGTAGAATCATAGAATGGTAGGG
>VZSC01012862.1:512681-530825 GCA_013398225.1 Steatornis caripensis | reverse complement strand
CTTGAGGCCATTTCCTCTTGTCCTATCGCTTATTACTTGGGAGAAGGGACCGACCCCCACCTTGCTACAACCTCCTTTCAGGGAATTGTAGGGAGCAATAATCTCTCCCCTCAGCCTCCTTTCCTCCAGTGTAAGCAACNCTCCCCTGGCACAACTTGAGGCCATTTCCTCTTGTCCTATCGCTTATTACTTGGGAGAAGGGACCGACCCCCACCTTGCTACAACCTCCTTTCAGGGAATTGTAGGGAGCAATAATCTCTCCCCTCAGCCTCCTTTCCTCCAGTGTAAGCAACCCCAGTTCCCTTAGCCGCTCCTCACAAGACTTGTGCTCCGGACCCTTCACCAGCTTCGTTGCCCTCCTTTGGACACGTTCCAGCACTTCAATGTCTTTCTTGTAGTAAGGGGCCCAAAACTGAATACAGCATTCAAGGTGTGGCCTGCTGGTGCAGAGGACAGGGGGGTGATCTCTTCCCTACTCCTGCTGGCCATGCTATTTCTGATACAAACCAGGATGATGTTGGCCACCTGGGCACACTGCTGGCTCATACTCAGCCGGCTGTCGACCAGTACTCCCAGGTCCTTTTCCTCTGGGAAGCTTTCCAGCCACTCTTCCCCGGCAGCAGCAGCATGTGTCTCTGTCCCTGAGGCAGGGGAGGAGACTTTTTGCAATGTTGCATCTGAGAATTTACAGTCTCTGAAGACACAAACAGGCACAACACACAGCTGGACAAACAATGGAGAGAAAATGGTCCTGGAGCTGTGGCACTCTGCAGAAAAGTTAGGTGCTCAGTATCATTTCAGAGATGTTTACAGAGCAGCAGTCTCTAACCCTCACTGGAGAGCAGCAGTGCTGTTGGATGGTAGGGAAATACAAATGTTTGCTCTAGAAGTGTGGAAGCAGAAATAAATCTTATTTCCTGATCTGTTTCTTGTCCCAGATGATGTTAGACAAGACTATGACTTTCAGCTACGCCCTTCAGCTTTCTGTCCTCATTTCTGCTGCACTCTGCTGTAGATGATGAGGAAGGATTGCTTAGGCCCTATGTAACTGACAGTCACTTGCTCAGCTTCGGTGATGGACATACACTTTAGAGACCCAGCAGCCATCCCCTGCCAGCTCGTCTTTGCTGATGTATGTGGAATCATCTACATTCAGCAAAGGATCAAAAGGATTTCCTTCACACCTTCGTATTCTCCAGCACATCATACAGACTTGCATCTCTGCTTTACCTAAAGGATGTTTTCACCTGCCTAGGGCCAACTCAGGCGACCAGCTTGTCATCATGATGATGGAACCCGGTTTACACTGGTTGAGAAGTTTCTGTCCAAATCGGCTGAGGTCCATGAGGAAGTATTTCCCTTGTGTTTCCAAAACAAACTCATCCTTTGGTGAACTTCAAAGTCACCAAGAAGAATCTGCACATTTGCCACGTCCAGCAGCTTCAGCAATTCTGCCAGTGTCAGCCACGTCAGGTGGTGAGTCTCAGTGCGTAGATGTACCTGTTGACAATAGTGTGGGATGAATGCAGAACTGTAGCCAACTCCAGGTTCCTGGCAAAGTCTCAGCTGTGCTGAGCTGGCCAGGCAGAGAGAATGGGCAACTCCAGAATTCCCGAAGTGACCTGCTAGGGTGAAAGAAGAGCCATAAGATAAGAAAGCTCCCTAAAAACGCCCTGTAACACTCCCCTAAGGGCTCTTGGATTGACATTGATGACTGGGTGGAAGGATGTTGGATGTGTAGATCTGAAGGCCACATGTGTTGCAGAGGAGACTCAGAGATTCAGTTAACACTTTCTGGTTACCAGATATTCACATGCTCAGCTTGTCCTTTCCTGATTCCCTGCCTGAGCCCGTGTTCATATAAAAGCAGATCAGTGGAAAAAGCAGCAACTTGACCCAAGAGATGATCAGGGACTGCAGCAAACTGGGTTGAATTTCAGTGCTGGAGGATTCCCAGGAACTGGACAGTCAGCAGAAGCAATGCTGTGCAACTGAGACAACAAGGAGCTTGATAGAGGGCACAATTAGAAAACATGCTAGGACGTCGGCCTTATCCATGTCATAGCACAGAAGGGAATGTGTTTTGGCCCCAGTGCTGTAACGGGTGCTGATTGCAGGCTTTGGTGTCTGTGAGCAGTAACGAGCCTGATAGACCCGCTCTAAACGAGGAGAACCAGTAGGCAAGTGTAGCATGTAATGCACAAGGAACTCACGCAAGATACACAAAGGGAAGAAGAATTCAATCTTTCTTTTCCTTTTCCTTTCTTTTCAGGCCCCAATGCATTCTCTCTGGTTGCCAGCAGACAGCGTTGTACTTGTTGCCTGCAGGACAGACCTGAGGAAAGGAAACTGTACACTAAATCCAGGGCTGAGACATATTGCAGGGCAGGCTGAGTGAATCCAGAAATTAATTGAAACTGGACGTAGTTTTGGAGTAGTCAGTGGTGGCACTTGGTGAACACTGGTGTGTATGTGGCCCCCGCTCAGGTGGTTGCTCAGGGTCACTGGAGAGCCAGATGTCCCTGGAGAAGTAATAGGAAAGAAGGACTTGGATCTCATGGGAAAAAATGGGGATAGAGTAGACAACAGATTTAATCGATCAAATCCATTTTGTGTTGGGCATAGACAGCTATTGGAAGATGATTCCTCCCACCACCAGCTGTGGTGGGAATCCCACTATGCAAGAAAAAAAAAAAAGAGCTGCTAGGGGTAAAGGAAGCACAGCACCTGCACATGTTAGAAGAAATAGGATGGAGGAAAAAAAAAACCCTGACTTTCCAGCTTGCTCCTGTACCTCTCCACTTTTCCTCTCCACTTGTTTCATTTTGAAAACTCACAGCTGATAGCTGAGGATGAATGATTTTCTTTGCTCCTGAAGTGTTACACTCCTACTGGGGTTAAAGCAATGGAATGTGGTAGGACTTTGGCAGCAGAAGATATACTTGATTTTTAAGGTTTTTGGCTTCAAGAAGCTTTGACGTTTGTATGTCTTTGATGCCTGGTTGTGAGAAGCCGTTTACTTGGTGTTGTGTTCTTGCATTCTGCAGAATGGGAGACGAGGATCTTTGGATGAGATGATTTGTCATCTGCTGGTCTACGTGGTGGTTGTCACTGGGCTTTGTGGCTTTGGCTTTCTTCCCTCTCCTTCCCCCTTGCTAACAAGAGAGCAATAAAAAACAAGAAAAAAAAGAAAAATAAAAGGTGAGTAAATAAAAGGTTGACAGTAAGTAAATAAAATCATCCAAGATGAATTTCAGAACACCCAAGAAAATGTGTTTTTTCCTGAAAACAACAAAAGTGAGTTTTGAAACTGAAAGAAAACCTCCATGCAGCTCAGTCCGTTTTAACTGTAACTGCTCTGCGGCTGCCAAGTGGCCATAGGAACAGCAGGACTGGAGTCTCATGCTACTGGGAGTAACTTCTAACAGTTTCCCAGCACAGCCACCAACAAAGCTGCCCAGAGAACAGACGGCCACTTTAAAGAAGACATCAGGCTTCAAATTATTGCTTAAAACCTCCCATGGCAGCTTCTCAATGCCATTAATGTAGTCTCCAACTTAACGCTCACCAGCAGCCAGAGGACTACCATGACCGCAGACCTCGAGCAGAGACATTAGAGCTCTGAGTGAAGGTGGTTATCGGCTCCTTAACTTCACCCAAGCATCTGGCTGACCTCATGGGAGACCCGGCTCTGAGATTCCTGCTGAACTGCAGACCTTTGTTGGGAAGCTGCTTTGAAAGGGGACAATCCTCTGTTGTACAGTCAGCATCAGTGCTCAGTGCTAGTGCCAGATGTTTATGAATGTTATATGTATGAAGAACATGATAACGCTGAAATAAATTCCAGATACGTTCCATGGGGCATATGGATAACACCTGTAACTGAAGATATATTAGAAGATAGAAGTAATATGCTGTTAACTACACATGACGGTTAGACACATTATATATAACGGCCATATCCGTGTACAACCAGGATAGCAATGTGTCCGTCTGAAAATGTGCTTATGAGGAAACTCACATTATCCCAGGCTCGTTCATTTTTGTGACATCGAAGCGGTAGTTTTATTGTACTTTTTTATTTTAATAACATTTAATTGATAGAATCATGTTGCAAGTTCTTTTAGTGGTTGCTTTTAAACCTAAAGGGTGCAGGGCATAAAAGGACATTCACATTTTGGTTTATGAATGGTTTATGAATGCTAATTCATCTTTTAAAGTTTGGGGACATTGTAAACAGAATACAAGTCTCTGATTTTAGATTAAAAAGATTAATTTACGGTTTTATCTTTTTCAAAGGCACTGAGAGCACAGGCTTTCTTTGTACAGATATGAACAAAATCCACATGCAATCAAGAGCCATCAGAAGTTTCAGTGAAAGAAAATGAAATGAGAAGTCAATACATGAAAATAAGATTTTTAATAACATCTCATCAAAGAGATTTTGAAAACCATTAGCTGTACATTTCTGGACATAAACCCGAGTGTAACAACATTTCTCTCTTCAAGATCAAGGGAAACCCCAGCAAGTGCTTTTTATCTCCTGTTGTATACATGTCCGCATCCCCATGCTTATGTACATCAGACACACCATTCCTCATTGTCACGGTTTCAACTTGTGGTATCTACAACTGTGGACACAGGGAAATTGGCCACAATGAGAACCAAGCTCAGAAAAAGACTTAAAACTAGGTAAATGAGGAACTCTACTTCACATGCAACTCCCAGAACTCATGCTTTAGCGCAGCAGGAGCAAGCCTGAAGTCGTCCTGAAGGTAAATAACAATGCACACGAGTAAGATGATAATGGCTTTAATCAGTTTTGCACTAGCTGCTTTGCTCTTTTTTCAGATGAGAGGTGCTAATTAAAACAAAGTTTAAAATTTCTACAGTTTTGAGTATGTGTGGGGTTTTCTTCTTAATGTAATCTTTTCTAACCCTTTTGATGAACGGTCTGGAAGAAGCAAGCTGGTTATCCCACTAAATTTATTCATAAATAATACTCGGTACACTTGTAGCATTACATCTCACACAAGCTACACGAAAGGTTATTATTAACCCATATTACAGTCCAGCTGAAATAGAAAAAGTACTTAATTTAGCAACGGTAAAGATACCAACGGTATCTTAGCAAGAGAGCAACAGCCTTAGTTGCAGACTCTGCTAGTTCCTGCCCCCAGCCCCCTGCATTAGACCATGGTGACTTCCAACTCTTTGCACATCCCTCTCCGAAGTTTTCAGCACTGAAAAGTGAAGTTTCATTACAATTAGTATTATGCTTGATACATCTTCAGCCATTTGGGCCTTTCTTTAACATTCAGCTTTGGTGCAGACCAGCCCATAGGTTTAGAAATGACATCTTGGTTAGAAATAAGCAATTCTCTTAATGTAAGGATTTAATCCTTCCGAGATTCCTGGGGTTATATTTCAAATGCAGTATTTGTCTACATGTACATAACACACCTTGAAAACCTAGCGTCATCCCTTCACCAAACTAGTAACAGCTTTTAGCGGGTGACTTGCACTTGCTGCGTCCGCTCTAGTTGCCCGACACGGCAATGTCCTGTGTGCGTGTGCGTGTAGTTCCCAGTGCTCACCTGGGGAGCTGGAAGAGTCCTACAAATCTGTCTGGTGCAACCTGAGATGGAGCACGCTTCTGGTGGGAGGCGCTATTTTTCATCAGTCTAGAAATATTAAAAATAGATAATAATTCCAAAATAAGCAGCTAATTTTTATGCACTGTTTGGCTGCATAATGAAATTATAGGAGCAGCATTTGAGGCACATGCAATCCAAGGCACCCTCTCGGGTTGAATCGGCCAGGGTAGCTGGCAGAGTTTCCTGCAGAGCCAAGAGCACTCAGCACCAACCCTCTCCTCCTGTGGGTTAGTGGGATGTTGAAACCAGGAACTGGGATGAAAAAGGAGCGTCAGGTGGCTGAGAAGAAACACGGACCGGCCCCAGCATCCAGCCTGCTTTGAACACGCACTCAGTGCCAAGGCTCTGAATTCAGCGACTTTCTAGTAAGAGTAACAGTGATTGTGGACCACCTCCTGGTTAAACAGCAACGATGACTGAGAACAGATGCTTGTTATGTACAGGATGAAGCCTACAATGGCCAAACTATTTTGCCTGTGTTCCTCCTCCCCTGTTCATCAAAAGCTGTTAACTTCTCAGTGCATCACACAGCACTGAGTGCTCTTTGCAGCTTTCGCTAACGTCTCTTTAATATTGTATTTTGTGCACATATGATTTTTTGGCAGTGGCTAAATTTCTAAACAGGCAGTTTAAAAAAGGGGATTACATTAGTCCTGAGACAGCAGCTCCAATTCTCTAATCTCGTCACTTGATTCCTTCTCACACAGTAAGTGCCACTGTGAAACCCTGATAAAACTGCTTAATGTTGCCATGCTTTCATTTTCTGGGTAGCAATCTTGAGTGACTCTGTTTTCTTCAGTGCTGCAATCCATGCTACACCCACTTCTGCTGTTTTCTAAATTCTACCTTTGCATTTTCTCTCTCTCACTACAAAAGCCCATAGAACATTTTCTTCTGTCAGCCTTTAAACTGGATTTTTTCAAGGGGATGGTTATTGGACTTCCCTTCTGCCTGCTCAGTATTAGCTATGAAAATTTACACAGATGTATTGAAGGCAGTGTCGTTAATAGTAACAGTATTGTTTCAAAGGCAATAGCGAAAAATTCCAATATGAAGACAAGATATGTTTAGCAATATTAACTGGCAAATGTTTAGTTACTCAAATGTAACTAAAGTCATTTTACACCTATAGCGACGTACTGGGTCTGGCCAGGATGGGGTTTGCTTTCTTCATAGCACCCTGTACAGTGCTCTGATCTGTGACCAAAACTGCGATGACAACACTCCGGTTTGGCTACCACTGAGCTGCGCTTACACAGCGTCAGGGCTTTCTCTTTTTCCTGCTCTGCCCCACAGCGAGGAGGCTGAGGGTGCCCAAGAAGCTGGGAGGGAACGCTGCTGGGCCAGCTGACCCAAGGGATATTCCATACCTTATGATGCCATGCTCAGCAATAAAATTTGTGAGAAAGGGCAGGACGCTCAGAGTTACGGCGCTCGTTCTCCCAAGTAACCATCACACACGATGAGGTTTCCCACAAGCTGCTGACCATCTGCCTGCCCATGGGGTGTACTGAATAAACTCCGATCAACTCCTTATTTTCCTTCACTTGCGCCCACAGCTTCTGTTTTACCTATTGAACTGTCTTTATCTCAACCCACAAGCTGCTCTTACTTTTACCCTTCCACTTCTCTCCCCTGCCCTGCACAGGGGAGTGAGTGAGCAGCTGGGTAGGGGCTCAGCTGCCAGCTAGGGTCAACCCACGGCAAAAGGCGACACACATGACAGCTGCTTCCCTAAAACCACGCGGAGAAGCAGGCACAGAGAGGCATTATGGGTGGGCACAGGAGGGAAAACGGTCTTGCTTCTACACACTAAGGTTATCGCACAGGATCATACTTTGTTCCAAACTCCGCATACCTAAACTAGTGCTTACACCCTTAACACCAGTGCAAAACCACAGGTGCTTCTGCAGGCACTATTTCTAAATAACAACAGTGTAATATTTCAGGCTTTAACAGAGGTAAGGAAATGGGGGACAATGCAGCATTTTCAAGGCTTTCTTTATTATGCAAGTTTACTATCATCTAAAACCACCAACATATTAAAGACCAAGATGGAAACCTTAGCTCAGAAGCTTGTAAGAACATGTGTTTTCAATCACTGATACACAGACCTGGTCTATACTGCAAGACGAATATTTAAAAAACACTGCTCAGTATAAAAAAAAGTTAATGTTTCCAAGGATCAAATAAATAATTTACAGTGATACACAACAAAAAAATTAAGGAAATCCAACAGAGCTTTGAGACAGACTGTCGTTTAGAATTTGCAGCCATATACACTACAGTTAAAAGTCTCCCATCACAAAACAGGCATTACAAAATCACTGTCAAAAATTACATTTTACTGCTGGGCTGTCCTGAAGGATTTCTGCTGTCTAAAGCCTTGGAGGAGCAGTCTCTGAGGACTTCCAAAGAACTCGTGATATCCAGAATTTCAGAAGAAGCGGGTCTACACCCTTCTGTAGAACTGATGATGTCCAAGGTTTTGGAAGAACGGGAACTGTAGCCTTTCGTACTGGCATCTCGTACGACCATCTCCTGCATGGATGTAAACGTTAATGGAATAAAGCCCTCGCTGTCCGCTGTGAGAACAATCCAAGATGAACCTGTGAAGACATGTCAATGCCTGTTTATAAGTTTTCCTGAAATTAGGTATGTTTAAGGTATAAACCATATTTCTTCTAAAATTAAAGTTAAAAGCTCCTGTATGTTTACAGTTTTTCTAGCAAAAATAAAAGTATGGGGAGATGCAGGTTGTATTTCAAAAATAAAGGATAGTTCACAACTCTGCGAAACAGCTTTCTGACCAATTTTGCCACTAGGAGACGAGACTGTAATAAATGCATGCTTCCAATAAGGAGGAGGAATGAAATTCTAAGCAGAATTCATAAGCATCCACACTTGTTTTTAATTAGGTATTCATAAGCTACTTCGTAAGTGCTTAAGCTGTGCAGATACTGTAAAAAGCAGACATTTATGAAATTAAATGACAAATTAATAACAAAAAACAATTTAGAAACTGCTTCTATTATGTAATTTCAATATAAATAATTCCAATAAATACAAGGAAGAAACACTGTACTATACTGTACAAACCCCAAGGCTGTGGTCCATTTTCTAGTTGACTTCCCATCGCCATGAGCATTATTTTTTTTACAATTTGAAATCGTTAACTGAATCCAAAACACTAACTTCTACAATTCATACAAACCAGAAAATTTTCATAGTCGTATCCATCAAGTTGATGAAGAAATAAAATCAAGCTCGTGGTGGGTGAGGGAATTTAGAGAAACATTTCCAGCTGTTTGTAAATTTACATTATGTAACTTCACGTCACAAGTAAGGTCAGGAGAAAATTGTAGCTTAAAAGCAGGCAGCCCTTTAATCTCTAGGCTTAATGTCTCATTCCGATGAAACTCTAAAATCAATACAATTTAGGAATTTGAAAATACCCTTCCTACTTTGCTCATTTATCTAGTAATATTTGTAAAATTAATAAAGAAACCTACTGTAACACTGTTTGCTTTTAAAATTTATCTAGTAAGGCTAGTCATATGCACGGTGATTACCCATTCCCGGGCAACCAATTCTGTTAAGTTTACATCTTTAAGCTAAAAACAAGAAGTCAAAACTAACACAGGTAATGAGGACATTTTTCTTGCCTGAAAGAGAAGTTGTTCAAGTCTTCTAGCTCAAAACAAAATCCCAGTCTGAAAAATTAAGATATCAGTATCTACAAAACTGCCTACTGCTATCACTGGGTATATCACACATTTCTGGGTTGTGCCACAACATTATTAAAATAGTCATTAAAACATTAAAAATGCCTAACATTATTTTAATGACTATTAAAATAGTCATTAAAATTACATTAAAAGAGTCACTGTTTTTCAATGCAGGAAAGTGTTCCTGCAATAGGAAAAAGTAAGATAGTGGAAAGAAGCTTTTCAAGATTCAATTGCTAGTGACTTATCCGACTACAGTTTTGTCTAGGTATTGGAATACTAAACATATTCCAACAAAACTACTTAAAGAAAAGTTAAACTTGCACAATGGTAAGAACAGCAGCCTAAAGGTTTTGGGATAGCTGCTCAGTTAATCTGCAATAGGCAGACAGCAGACATGGTAGGTAAGTGGCTGGAATACAGCACAGAGAATAACTGTAGTAGTGAGAGATCATACCCCAAAAGTATGATTTTCTACCTTTGCCACAGTAAGGCACATTGAATTGGCACAGACACACAAGATGTGCACAGGATGAACAGGTAACAGCAGAGAAGCCCACAGCAATAAGAAAGATAGTTTTCTTCACAGCAAAAACCAAAGTGAAATGCACTGCTAAAGTTCACAGAGCTACTTTTGTGTTTATAAAAAACTACAGGATTTCTTAAAAGGAGACCAGATGCTGGAGCTACAGATTAAAACATAGAAAACAGTATTCCAAAACCACCAGTCATCTCTAACCTCATCTTTACTCAGACTTCTCTATTTAGAACAGATGAAAACACACAGAAAATACTGGGTGACAGTAATTCCCCTGTATAACTAGCTACTGGGTAAGGGGGTGTCAATATCTAAAAATTTGCTCCTTTTTTTTTTAATAATGTAAAGATTCTTCTCAGTAAAAGCCCAAAGAAGAATCTTTGTTATAAAACAAATGAGCAAACTTTTATTACTAATCTTTCATTATTTAATCCTTGGTTTTTTTCCAGATTGGATTACATACATTGCTACCGCTCACTGAGAACGTCGCATGTGCTTAGTGTTTGTATTACCGGATAATTACAACATACCATGTTGCATTTCTACAAGAGAGAGATTGAATATCTGCTGGACTATATTTAGACGGAGTTTACCACCACAAAGAATAACGGCTCGTCTTTCATCTGAATCACTTCTGGAAAGCTGCTTCTGTAAATTCAAGAAAGAACCATTAGGTACTGCGATGTGTATTTAAGCAGCGATGTCAAAATGGCACTAATCAAAACTGGATCACAGACATGCCTTCAGCTACATCATTTACAGAAAGCCAAATGCTACATTCATTCAGAACCATTTGCAAGATTTATACTTTAAAGTCTCAGCTCTCAAGGAGATGATCTGTGAGTGACAGCAGCGAGTAACTTTGCCTATTCAGCATGTGTCAGAACAACAGGAGAGGAAATCACACGCTGCTGCTGAAGAAGCCATGAGCTTCATCCACAGCACAACCCTGACTCTCACCCTACCACCTGGGAGGGACATTTTCCCTGGGAGCCTGTAAAGCAGCAGGGTTTTTGTCCCCCTCCCTCCCTGATCTACAGCTTAAGAAAAGGTGAGGATTCCTGCCCATGAATGTTTGGGACAAGGAATGCACTAACAGATGAGAAGGGCTTGTCTGCCTCACCTCTGCCCATCCCTGCCCCAAGCCTTAAAATCCAAAAAGCGTCTTCAAAGAACATCTCCACGGGGCGGAGCAAAGTGTTTTTAAAATCTGCAAAGGATCAGTTGTTACCAAAACTACAACCTCCATCTCTGCGTAGGGTAAAATTCACATGACCGCACTGCTTCCCAGGGAAGCCTTGGTAACACCTCTGGGATGTGACAAAAACACGGCAAAGTAAATTCTGACTCCTTTCCACGCTGTAGAGGCACCCATCCATCCACAAAGAGGGGAGGCCAGAGATGCACACATGCTCTTTGCCCCCTGCGCCGATACACTCTGCCCCCTCAAAGAAATTGCTTATTTGGGACATTTTGGGTTTCCTCAACATTTTGTAAAATACAGCCAACAACTTGGGCAGTAGAGAAACAATCAGGGCTCGGCACACGAGGTGAGGATCCCTGCTCGCCTGTTAACGCTTTCTGCATCAAATATGCTCTGGCTAAAATTTCTTGCCACAAATCATCAGTGATCAAAATCTGTAGGTCAGATTATCGCACTACTTTAATTTGCAAGGCACCCCCATGCAAGGGCAGCTGATCTAGCTCTTGGAACACCGAGACAAGCTGGTACGTAACTCAGTTTCAAATTGTATGCAAAAAGAGAGCTGAATATAAAAAGTAACAAAAATTTGTGCTACCTCAAAATGAAGTAGCAGACTCAGATAAACGAGACACCAGATTTGCTGAAGGAAACTTTCTCTTTTCAGAGTAATGTCCCATATATAACTTAGATTTAAGAGAGCTGGAAAAATTATGAGTTATTCCAATTATTAAATATTTACAATGGAACACAGTGAAGAGAGAGTGAGGGAATATGATCTAGGACCTAAGAATTCAATGCTACAAAAGTTGAGAATAATAATTTTTTGCAATAATAAAGCTGAAAAATAAGGAATTTCCTTTCCTTATTGAAAGGAAAATGACAGTTTAAATTACTTAGAATATCGACTAAGGTTTATTAACCTGAATTCTAGAAGAAATTTGTGCCATGTTTTGATAATCAGGTAACTCGCACTTTCTAGCATGAGATTTGGAAGTGCCTTATTTCAGTCACGGAAAGTGTCTTTCACATGAAGTTTGATTTTAAATCCATTTTTAAGTTGTGTTAATGGAATTGTCTATTGTGTCCCTACACGTCTCTTTCCCTCTCAGATGGTGCTCTCAATAGTAATTAGCAACGTTTCAGTTTCAGAGCCAAATAATTTTTCTTTTTTTTGTTTCACTCTCCATTATTTCAGTTGTCCTCACAGGAGGATGGGAAATCAATACCAATTCCCACACAGGGTAATTTTCACTTGCCTAAATTTCTGAACAGAAAGCTTCAGAAGCTGCCTAGGAAAAACAAGACCTTCCTAGAACTTCATGCAAGTCTTTTAATTCTGCAACTGAACTGTCACGCATGGGTTCTCTGGAGTCCCACCAGCCTCTGCGCAGAGAAGGTATGCCTGCCTGGGTCAGCGCCAACAAGCTCAGCCCAGGCGAGGCAGGACAGGGAGCTGCACGCTCCCAGGATTACACCGCTGTAAAAACACTGAAATCCTGCAGAGCAATGGGGCTTGTAACATTAGTCCCACCTACAGGAACAGGATGGAAATCTAATCCTATCAACCATTACATGATAGTAATCTTTTTTTTCCAGGAATGCTCTGTTTTTACCATGGGTACAGATAGCTGCACAAGAATGAAAGCACTACTACAGCATCCATCTGAAACGGCAGTAATTTCAGATACATCAGTTTAAGCTTGGTTTAAAAAATTATCTGAAATGTTTCCCTCATTCTATCTCCCATCAGAGAAAAATATAAATACATAGTTTTAAAAGAGCTGGAAATAGGGACTGAGATGCAATTACAGGAAGAGTAGGGAAGAAGGACAACAAAACCAAGCCAGGCTTATGTAAAGTTTAACTAAGCCTAAGCAAGACTCCCATTGGATTCACCTGCATGCAGCGAGGTCATTCCTATGAACCGAATTTGCACATACTAAACATTCATAGGATGTCGTCCTTCCTGCGCATAATCTGACAAGAGTTCTTGTTTTAAATCCGTACAAAGAACATTGATCCATAAACAGATTTTTATCATTAAGGCTTCCAATATCAAAATTACCTGGCAGGTGATGTTAATAAAAGAGGGTTCCTGAGAAGACGGGTACACTGAAAGATTTCTCTTCCCAGATTTTAGCAGCTCAGTTAATTCACAGAGATGGTGCTGTAATTCTGTGAAGTTACCAGACAGTTTTTCTACATTTTTGGAAAAGTAACTCGCCTCCTTTTCACTTAATAGATTATTCTTGTAAGAATTTGGTATTTTGGAAGCTGCATCTGCCTGCCTTTTTGGAGATGTTGGCTTGTTAGAAAACGCTACTGACATGGCAGACAGTGCCACAGTCCGATTAACTGGTTCGGCATCCAGAGACTCAACAGTTGGAGGAAAATTCATGGAAATCTTTTTATCTTTGAGGTCACTCGTGTTCAACAACAAGCTTTGTTCATAAACAGGACTCTTAATTTCTTCAATGAGTTTCCTTCTGCTGGTAGGGGACTGAATGGCAGCACGATCCGGTATCAGGAGTCCACGGCTGAGAGGGTGAACATCTGCAGAATGATCGAGAGGTGCGTTTGAAAGGTTCAAACTGGAGCTCCCATTAACTGATGCAGAGGCTGAAGGACCCATTTCAAATATTAGTTCCTTAATCATCAATCGGATCAAATATTTGTCTGATCTTGAAGAGGGAAGAAATGCAGGGTCAGTGAATTTTTGTCTCCCAACCAGTATCAGTAACAATTTATTGGTTAAGAAGCACAAACCCTTTGGTTTCTCATTTTTCTCTAGCTGAATTTGTTGAATATTGGGCAAACTGGATGAAGTCAGCGAATAGACTAAAATAACGTTACAAGTATTGGAGGCAACAGATACAGTTTGAGTTTTGGGGTCAAAAGCCATTATATCGGGAACCAGAATACCCGGGATGCTAACTTTTTTGGTAGAGGTAACCTTTCTTTCAAAAGTCACCAAGATGAGATGTGAAGAATCTTGGCCACTTCCCGTTAGGTAGTCCTTGGGCCTCAGATGAAGAAGAGGACTGGAATCAGCACCCTGCTTGCTAGAAAGTATGTGAGTCAGATCCACAGGAGATGTAACAACAGGCAAGGGCTTCTCAGAGTCCAGTGGTTTTCTCCCGCCATCCATGGAATACTCTTCCTCACCGCATAAGCTGGACTGCGAGGGGAAGGACTCTGCTTCAATGCTCGCTGGAACTTCAAAGGCAGCACCAGCATTTAAGCCACAGATCTTGTCTAGAGGAAGCTCGGTGGCAACAGCAACTTGCAAATTCAGAGTAGCTTCCACAGCACAGATGTAGCCTCCCACATCAAAGATTGGGCAAAAAGAACAAGCATTCAGTGTTTTCTGAGCATCATCCCAAATATAAGAATGAAGGGCACTGCCTACTCCCACTACTAAGCGACTGCCTTCCTTTGTCCAACAAGCACAGTGGATGAGACCGCTGCCTTTAATATCGGCTTTAATTCTGGAGTTGTTAAGATGAACAGAGTGTAGGACAGAGGCATCCCGCGTAGTCAGCACAGCCAAAATCTCCTTCCTCGGATGCCACACGCAGCCTTGGGGGAGCACTGGAAACGGCTCGCTGATGTCGCATATTTGAGAAACTAAGAGCTTATTTCTTTCTGTAACATTAAAACAGAGCTGCCAAATAGTGATATGCTTTTTATGTTGAACAGTGAGCAGCGCTGGGGCATCGGGGGGACACGGGCCCCAGTAGAGTCCATGGACATGTTCAAACTGACCGACAACACTCGAGTCCCCAAATTTTGGTTCTCCATTATGAAGGTGTAAAGAAGTTAGTATCACCTGTTTGCCATCTGTCCAGGCAATACCATGCACAGGGTGAATTGCTTGGTATAAGGCATTAAGGCCAGTTCTCAGAAGCTTCGCCTTTCCTAGCTCCATGGTTTTTAATGTGAGACATCTAAACAGAGTAGAATGAAAACAAACAAACAAACAAACATTTATTGTAAGCACAGAGGACAATACCTGTACGATTATTTAGCTTATGACCCTGCCAATGCAGGACTCTTCCTTGCAGTGAAGTCAATATACATACAATGTTCATCTATGCTTAATCCCCAACCCCAGAATTTTTTGTTTATGATGTTTCCACAGTGAATTGCAATTTTAAGAGAAAGAAACGTTGCTGTTTACGCAGGCTTAGACTGCTGCATTTTCATCATGAGACCAGTCCCTTCATTCTAATTGACAGGTTGCTGCTTCTCAGAATGTTTTTGAATGACTTCAGTACTAAAAATTTTCAAAATATCGCCTCTCACTCTCAGCTTCGTGGACCATTTGTGATCAGATAAAGTAATCCTTAACAATTACAACCAAGCATTAACGTATTATCTATAAATCTGATCCTGTATTGAGTGAGAATGAGGCATTTCCATGGTTATTTCAGAAAGCTCTCTAAAAAAGCAAATGCAGTTTTGAAGAAAGTTAGGATCAAAGCAGATTTTTCTGAGGAAATGAATGAGAAAAGAATTTAAAAGAACTTAGAACACAGGACGGGGACAGACCCATCTGCCTCAGGCATGAGCCCCACTATGATAGCATATGAACGACTCACAATCTTCAACGTCCCCTAATGTGTCGACTATGCTTTTTTTCTTTTCCAAAGTGATTCAGCACCTTTCTGTCAAGTTTGCAAACCACCTTGTAGCTCATTCCTGTTTGTTGGGTAGAAGGGATGAAAGCAGTAAGCAGCTGACTGTGCCTGCAGACTGGTATTTCCACATACCCCAGTATCCATACAAAAATATACAGATGTTTTTAAATGCTTTTTTGTTTTAATATCTGCAGTAATTCTGGGGACACTTTTATCATTTGGGTATTGCTTTAGGAGGACTTATTTTCATAGTGTCCTGCAAAGTAGAAATGACTCTTTTACAGGTAGGAAATAAAACCACAGAAAACCTTCATTCCACTACTTCTGAAAAACGGATTACGTGATGTGCCTGATGTCTCAAGAGAAGCCTTTTCAGTTCTCTCTACTTAGCATAACTGCTTCAAGAGGGAAAATGGGAAACTGCCAGCAATTATTATTCTCTGTAACCTGGTGTCTGGGACATCCAGAAGTCAATTGCAAGGCACCAACACTTCACAACGTTCCTATTTCTAGTTTTTGAGCTGTGAGCCATCCGTACACTGTGCACAGAAGCCAATTCAAAGGAATTGATGGTTTCCTCACTTAAAAGATTCTCTGTAGGATTTGGCTCAGCTGCAAAGCCATGGCACAGAATGAGTTGCAGCGTTAGTAGGAAAACATGAAAAAAAAGAAAGTGTTTGAGAAAGTCAAACTGTCAAACTGGAAGGCTTTATCACAGTGTGCAAGGCCTGGCACTACTCAGTATTTTAATTAATTATTTGTGGATGACCCCAAACTTAGAGGAAGGGGATTGGAAGAGTGGATTTCAGAGACTAAAATTAGATAGAAAAAGTTATGTTATGATGATCAAGATAACTTCTTCTCAAACTAATAACAAGTGCAAAATAATATACTTAGTAAAGAAAAACACTCCCAAAACACAGATACCTCTTCAGGAATAATTTTGAGTAGCAATATAACAAAAAAGGATCTGGCTTACAGCGGATCACATATTTCAGTAATGTAAGAATGTTGCCAAATAAGACAGGATCATTCTGGAAAGTTTTTAAAGAGGGATGCCATACACAAGGTTGATAATCACCCCCCTTTCCCAGATCTAACAGTATCTCCACTGGAGCACCGCGCCTAGTTCTGACTGTAACAGTCCAAGGCTTAACAGAGATCAGGGATCAGAGAAACATGAGAAGCGGGCTCATTCAGTTTGGAGAAGATTGTGAGCGGAAACTTGCAAACCCCTGCCAGTCTGATGACAAGAGAACACCGATCCGTCGTTCTCCAGGTCTGCTCTGCATAGTGCAAGGTAATAATCAGCTTAGTTTCAACAAAGGAGATTTAGGTCAGCTATGAAGGAAAAATTCTAACTACAAACGATAGCTAAGCATTGAAGCAGGTTACCTTGTAGAGGGGCAGACGGCACTCCATGAATTTTATCATCCGTAAGAGCCGACAAAGTAAATGTCTGCCAAGGATAAGTTTAAGCGCACTGGATCCTGCCTCACGGCAAGAGAGCATCCGAGATACTCCCAGTGATCTTCACCACCACCTACCTTGCTCTCCTCTCAACTCCAGTATAGCCAACCCCAAACTCGTTCAGCAACCCCCACCTGCAGGAACACCCAGACGCTAGCCGTTCGTCGTTCCAACCCCACGCCCGCTGCCGGGCAGTACTCACCAGCGGCAGGGAGGTGACGGCATGCCTCACGAGACACCTCAAGGCACGAAGCCTCCAGGGTCACCTGGGCAGCGTCCTGCAATACAAGAGACGCTTCGCTCCGTCCCCGGCGAACCTGGGAAAGCAGCGAGATGCCCACCTGGGCGAGCGGCCATCGCGCCCGAAGCCCCGTCTCTCGGCCCACCGCCACTTCCAGCCACGCGGGCCAAGGTGCGGAAGGTGCCGAGGTGTGCCGCCTCCGGCGAGGCTCCCGCCAACCGCCTCCTTACCGGCGGGCAGCCCCGTCCGCGGCCGCCCCGGGCCTCACCTCACGCCCTCGCACCCTCCCCGGCGCGGCGCCGCCCCGGGGGGAGGCACCACGCTACGGCCACGGCCGGGCGGGCAGGCCGGGATGCTCGGTTAAAGGCGGCGCCCGGCCCCAGCCCCTCTGCGCAGCCGGCGGGGCGCCGAGGAGACGCCGCGGGGGATCCCCCGGCAGCCGCCGCCGCGGCGGGGCACCGGGCGGCCGAGGCAGGAGGCGAGAGCGCGCCTGAACCCGCCCGCCCGCGCCGCTTCCCCCGCACCAGCGACCCGCCGCTCCATGCGCGGGCCCGCCCGCACCGATATTCCCCACCTCTCCCAGCGGCCCGCACGCTCCTTCTCCTCCCCGCCACGGCCAGCACTCTCACCGGCCCGGCGGCTCGGCCCGGCTCCGGTGAGGCGGAG
>VZSC01012862.1:501906-512118 GCA_013398225.1 Steatornis caripensis | reverse complement strand
CCACCCCCGCCTCCCCGCCAGCTCCGCACCGCCCAGCCGCCGGCGGGGCGGGCAGCGGCGCTCTAGCCGGGCATGCCTGAACTCTATGACCCGGCAGGAGGAGCCTACGGGGGCGGGCGCTAGAACTACAGCTCCCAGGAGGCAAAGGGGCGGGGCGCGGCNGAAAGAAGGTGAAATGGATGTGATGGGGAGAAATGCTGTAGAGTGTTTATGCACTCTGCAGATTTTTTTCTTTGCTCTTATTGGTTGTGTACACAGTCAAAGAACATAATGTTATAAGGGAAAAGAATAATTTGAAGATGATTTCTGTTAACTTCATATGCATCATTTAATGAAAATATATTTCATCCAGACTACGGATGCTACGGTGGCGCGAGTGGTCTCGTCAGGGCGGCGGGCGCGGTGACGGGGCCTCGTCCCCTCCGCCGCTCCCGGGGCTGCGGGGCGGTCGCGTACGGTGTGACACGTCCGACCGCACCCGCCTGGCTCTCGGTGAGGCCTGAGAAGGGACCGGAGGAGCAAGGAGGCGCCCGAGGCGGGAGGACGGGGAGTCCCCGGTGTGGAGGATCCCAGGGCCTGGGGGCTGCCCGGGCGTTCGGACATCAGCAGGGTGGCCGGCCTGGTCACTTCACCTCCCTGGGCTGGACGGCGGCGGGATGGGCGGCTCCTACGGCCTGGCGCTGGTCTGAACGCAAAGCCTGCAAGCTTCAGGAGTTGGTTGGATCCTGCGCAAGATAAAGATGCAAAATGAGATATGTGCCTGCGTTCTTTGCGTTTGGGTTTGGTTTCTTTTTTCCTCTGGGAGGTCACATTTAAGTGAAGAAAGCATATAAATACGATACAGAACTACTCCCAACTTCTTTGATCATCGTTGCATTGGCCATAACGTAGAAGTCTCTGAGGCCTTTTTAAAGTTAATTATATTGCAAGACTGTGCCACTCCCTCACTCCTTAGTACTGCAGAGCAGTGTGGTCATCGTACAGTTTTTGAAACCCATACGTTTGATAGGATGTTGAAACCCTGGAAGAGGTGCCTTAAAGAGCTGCCAAAGGTGTGAAAAAGATGCTTGACATGGTTGCAAGTCAAATGTGTAAGTAGCTCAAACTTAGAAGAACACTAGGTGGTGACTTGGCTATATTGCATGATTGCCTTTACACAGAAAAAAACCCCCAGAACTAAAGAGTTCTTTGAGGAAGGTTTAACAAGAACCATGGATGAATTCAAATACATAAAACAGAGCTGTGAGTTTGATTGACCACTGGAACAAACTACCAGGCAGAGCAGATCCTCTACATGTGTCTTCAAGTTAAAACTTGGTGACTTTTAAGGGACATACTTTTCAAATGCAGATTTTGCCTCAGTCACAGACAAATTTCTGAGCTCAGTAGATGGATTTTAGATTAAATTCAATGGCCTGTGATGCACTGTAGGTGAGGATATCTATATATCTGTGGGATACAAGGTAAAATTCCATGTACTGTCTCTATCCAAAAAAGCTCGACGTAATTTGATTGTTTTATACCTGACAGGGCACCCGCAAGATTCTGAAAGATAGGTTGGTGTGTTCGAGAAGTCTGCAGGGAGTAACAACTCTTCTTTTACGTGATTATACTGGAAAAGGTTTGTGGAAGAGAAATTCCTGCCATTCAAATTGAAAGAAGTTAGTTTCCAAGTTCCTTTGAAAACCTGTTCAGCAAAGGAGAAGTGGGCATGGGANAGCGCCGCGTCAGCCTCGCTCGCGAGAGCTGCCGGCTCCTGGCGGGCCTCTCTCCTCTGCCTCGGGTTTCCCTGATGCCGGGAACCCCCCTGCCGCCTCGGTCTAGCACGGAGCCGCCGAACTTCGTGCTAGCTCCGCGGTGTGCCTCGCCGAAAAATTTGTTGGAACTGTTGTATTTTTAAAGTGAAGAAGAGTCTTTCTGCCAGCTTCAGGCACTTGATGCTGTGAGTTGCAGTAAATAAATAAATAAAAATCAGATTTGAGATAATGAATAGATTTCTAAGATTACGTTTTTAATTTAGAAAGATAAGCAGTGGACCCAAATGCCAGCTTTTCCATGTTGCTCCACAAACACACTCTCTCAGTTGTATGAGAATTTATCAGAAAATGGTTTTGGTTTCTCCTACTTTCTTTTCTCTCTGTGTCGCGGTCTAGGCCCAGCCGGCAACAAAGCACCACGCAGCTGTCTGCTCACTCCTCCCTCCCTGGTAGCTGGAGGAGAAAATCTAATGAAACCTGGTGGGTCGAGACAAGGACAGGGAGGGTTCACTCACCAATTATGGTGACAAGCGAAAACCAGTCTCGACTTGGGGGAAAAATTCAATTTAATTGGTTATCAATGAAAGCAGAGTAGGATAAGGAGACATGAAAAAACAGATCTTAAAAACAAAAACCTTCCCCCCACCCCTCCCTCCTTCCCAGTCTTGAGTCCCCTTGCTCCCAATGTCTCTCCCTCCTCCCTGCTCAGCAGCGCAGGGGTCAGGGAATGGGGGGTGCAGTAAGTTCATGGCAATGATGATCGTTTTATTTGCTCTTGTTCTTTTAGCTCTGGGAGGTACACACAGAGCACAGTTACAAGAACGGAACAGCACTAGGAATTTCTGCTCTCTCTTGTCTGCGCCTGTCCTGCACCTGATGGGTTGGTAAGGGTTGTCTTCCAGTTTTCCGATTCAACTCCCTTCTCTCTACAGGACTGCATGTGCCTGAACACTGAACTCTGTATTACACCAGTTATTGGCATAGAAGGTGCCTGGGGTGCTTGGTCTTGTGCGTCGCAGAGGGCAAGATGGAGCCTGTGCTTTCACTCTCGTTCTCCCTACAGATAACAAATAAGGGTGACCGAAAGATACACCTCCTAAGGCACTAATGATACACCCTGCGATTTTTTTAGATTGATGGCGATGCGTTTTGAAAGTGCTGTGAAGCCATATATCAATAAGAAAACTTTTAGGGCCGAGTTTCAGCACTGAGGCTGGCCGCGTAGCGTTTCTTTCAGCGCCTCGTACCTGAGAGCCGGCTGCGGAGCTCTCCCCTCTGTGTTTCAGGCGGCGTTAGCCACCAGAGGGCTTTACTAGCCAGTAAGAGTTTGCTTAAGGGGAGCTTAATTCGCGAGTGTTGTTATGTTCCTGTAAATTCACAAAGAATCTCGTTTTTCTCTTTTCATATAAACTTAAATTGACCATAGATATTAATATACAGAAATAAATATTTACAATTTCTTTTGTCAGGTGGAGAGACCACAATTTAAGAATGCCTCAGAAGATATTTTCACATTAAATTTTTATTTTAGTTTCGTATGCCTACAGTTATACAAGTAAGTATTTTTAAAGACTTTTATTCGCATCGTGTAAATTCTCTTATATGTATAAATGATAACTGAGTTCTACAAATGAACCAAAAATATCACAAAATGTATAGTTATTTGCAAATCTGTAAAATACAGTCAGTTGTATAATATTTTGATTGAAATGGAATTGTCTTGGCCTACCAGAGTGCCAGGATGGTGTGTAGGTAGTTGGTATTACACCTAGGCATTTATTTCCATGTCCAACAGTGTGTATCTTATTTGCATAATCACAGGCTGGTTATTTAGCGATGTAGAACAGCATGAAAATTGCTGTAGGCTACTTGGCCAGCAGCCACTAGCCATGGCTAGTCACACAGCCATTATGTGTGTAACCACAGTGGTTATTTCTCAGTAGCTGTAATGCAAATAAACATCTCTTGTTTTCTTTTCTTTTTTTCCCCCCGACTTTTCAGGCTGTCTACTGCTGATATATATGATGCGCCTGTTACTTCAGAGTTTGAAATGATGCAGAACCCCTTAGAAGGTGTATATAAGGTACAAAGTGGGACAATGAAATCATGCAAGGAAAAGTGTTTAAAAAGCTGAAATTATAGAAATCGTTTCCGATGGCCATGGTCATTTACGGCACACATTTTGTCTTTTAAAAATACGTGCTTACATTGAGTCAGGCTTATCCTTAAGCACTGAACAGTCTCACAAATCCATTCTCAGTCACTGCACTGAGAACAGATTTGTGTTCTCATAACTTAATTTGTTGTATTATTTGGGCGTCTGCTTTTCAAATTAGTTTGAGACACAATGTTAATAAGAATAAGGACAGTCTGAGAGAGAAGAGTTACGAATACCTGTTAGAGGGAAAGAATGGCAGGGAAAGAAGGTGAAATGGATGTGATGGGGAGAAATGCTGTAGAGTGTTTATGCACTCTGCAGATTTTTTTCTTTGCTCTTATTGGTTGTGTACACAGTCAAAGAACATAATGTTATAAGGGAAAAGAATAATTTGAAGATGATTTCTGTTAACTTCATATGCATCATTTAATGAAAATATATTTCATCCAGACTACGGATGCTACTGAATGAGCAAGTTGATCTCATAATCGTATTTCTTAATGAGAAAACTACATGAGGTGCTGTTGTGTAATTTAGATCCCTAAAATGTGATGTGGTAAAGCCTGAGATCAGTAGCTAAAACATACAGATGTTTTATGTGCTTTTCGTTACTAGATTAAAAAAGTTTATTCTTAATTTTGAGAGGTGATTAGTAATAAAGATAATACAAGATGAGCAGTTTTGCAGAAAATTACCTAGACTCGAGTCAATATTGTGCTGTTACAGAAAGGCAGGCGTCACTGTGGAATGTGTGAACAGGATTCCCTGCGTGTGAGACACGAGTATCTTGTCTGTTCTACTTAGCTGAGTAAAGCCAGAAGGGGTCACAGTGTTTCCGTAGTGTAGGCAAAACTGAATTTTGTGCTCTATAGGGCAAGATTTTGCAGGGGGTTCCTTGGGGTTCCAGGCTTGAGAAATGGAGAGGATCAGTGAAAAGTTTGGGGATTAGGACAGTGATGACAAAGTGAGTGGGAATTACAGCTTTTCTCTGCGGCAGTGGCTACCACACCCCATCTCCTACAGCAGCTACCACTAGCATAAAACTCTGAGTCAAACTAATGGACTTGCACTGCTTTGAAAGTGCTAGGAAATAAAAATTAGTCTCCTGACTAGTCACACAGTTTGTTGTGTACCACAAATAACATGCAAAACCAAAATAACATCATGTATGTTAAAAAGAGATAGTCTTTTGAGAGTCTTTCCATTTAAAAATTGATTTGTGTAAAACAATTATGTTGTAAATAAGGATTTTTGATATGACAGTGTTCCTTTGGAATAATCTTTCCAAGGACCTTTTCAGGCATACCTCTTTGGAACAAACAATACATTCTTTTAAATGACACATCCTGGTACTGTGGTTAGTCCAGAACCAAGCTAATATGCAAATCACTTCCTTACAGATATTTAACAATATCATGTGAGAAAGATTGTTCAAATCTTTACCTTTTGAACAGGCACCTGGAATTCCCTTTTACTTGTGTCACCATATATAGACACCTTTTGTCCTTCTCTAGAAATCTTGCTGTGAGAACCCTTTCTTGTGGCGGTAAAGAATTCAGTGCTAGCTACTTCTATCTCCTACTGTTGCCTTTTCTATTTTCCTTTTATGTAACTAATCTGCAAAAGCATTACTTTCATCTTTGCTACTTCGTAGGTTCATGCTGCATTTCAGGCACACTGTTAGCGTGCACGGTTTTCTTTTATGCTATTCGCGGGTACACGTGTTTTGAGATAACTGTGTATCAATGAAGATCAGTGTAGCTACATTTCGTACTGATAACATTATCATTGATATCTAAACAAAATGTTAATAAGGAATGGTAGACGTGGAAACAGAGATGACAGCTGCATGCCAGTTACATGAGCATAAGAATATTTTCAAACTGAGTGTGAACTGGTGACTTGCTTGAAGTTAAAGGGAAATTTTGACAGTAAATTGCAGTGGAGCCAGTATTTTAACTTACACTTTTTTTTTGCCTTGTTTGGCTTTTTTTTTTAGGTCAACTAAGTTTCTGAGGAAAGGATAACAAAGGAAACAATTATCATCATACTTATAAATCAAATTGTGACAGTTCGTTAGTTGTTGCTTATGCTATCTACGGTAGGTAAAATGTAAAGAAATGCAGTTAGCCTTATTGTAAAATGCACTAAAGTGTTAAAATTAAAAAGAAATGTATTGATAATTACAGAGACACAGAATTCACTGATGGATAAATGGTGTGAGGCATGATAGGAATGGGCATGTTAGTCAATCATGATGCCTTCTCTAGTATGCTGGGACAACTGTGCAGCGGAGCTGTAGGTTGAACTGAGAAACTGATCCACTTTCAGAGTGTTTTGGTAAGTCTTTTTAGCTATATAAATTTTTGTGTCTGTATGTTTCCATTCAGCGACTGCAGGATGAATGAACTGGGGCGCAATGGAGAATGAGAAGGCCTTTCACCAGTATCGCTTTGGAAAACTTCACCTCAACATCCCACAGGTAAATTTTAGTTAGGACATGAGAGCTTTTCTTACATGGCAAAAGTTTATTTTTTGATTGCTGAAATTAGTACTTTATTGTGAATGCTATATTAATTTTTAAAATAACGTTCATGGACTGTGTCTTTGTATACCGCCTTTTGTATTTTTGAAATGTACTAAGTATGTTTGATTTGAAGGAAATGACTGTTGCCTCTAAAGTGAACTAATGGTTTGCATTTGTCTGGAGTTTTGGTTCATTTTTGTCTGCAGTATTACACTGTGGTGTTTAGATGTTCTGCTCTCCTGGCTGCACACTCCCTTGTCTGTTAAGGTACCGTGGTGCCTGCTGACAAGTGTGATGGATCCTTGCCAAAGGACAGAGGTTGCCGAGTACTAATGGTTTTAACTGGCAAGTCTGTGTAACACTGCAAATGTCACCTCCTGTGACTGGCTGTTCACACATACGTGTCAAATAATAGCGGAGGAAAGGGAAGCAAAAAGTTCAAGGGCAATATTGGCTCACTGCAAGCAGAGGCTGAATTGCACTGAGCACTTTGGAAACTCATATGAGAGGTGCCCAAATGTCATCAGCGGGGAGATAATGGCAGTCCTCTACTTGTCCATTAGATAACCACACCAGCAGGGAATTACTGAATCTCAGCAAAGTGAGTTTACACTTAAATAAATATTGTGAAATTACCTTAGTCTGTCAGAAAAGTGAAGCCATAATATTGACTGATTACCATATATATAAACATATAAAATTACTATTAGCATATAAAACACTAATACATAAGTTAATTTCTGTTGTGTGGGACAGTGGAAAATAAATTCATACTTTCATGTGTGAAATTGCATAACCCCTGGGATTTACCTCGCCTGACTTCACATGCTTAAAAAAGTTAGGTCACTTGAGTCCAGGTCTAAAGGACTGAACTGTTCTGTAATTGCAATCTGGTACTGCATGTTGTTTTTTTAAGAACAAGTTAGATAAATGTCTGTCAGGAGTTACTTAAGGATAATCGTCACTGCCTTGGGTTGGAGAGAAGGACTCTTCTGCTACATATTGGATGGGAAAATGATCCAATGCTTGTGGTTTTCTGTTAAGATAGGAAAACCTGGAAGTAAAAATGGCTAAAAATATGTTCATTGTCCAAGCTGAGAAAACATTTTAAAGGCAAATGATACTTAAGATTTTTCACGAGTATAGTTAATACTATTCTGAAGTAGTAGAGGAAAAAAGGGAAGAACTAGTTGTGGGTCACGTAGGACCTACTTTATACACTTCCTGCAGTGATCTCTCACTTTTTAGCTATGATGAAGAGTATCAAAGTAATATTTCATTGTGCAAAGTCAGCATCATAGACTGGCCAGCAGAATTCAGCTGACACTGATTTTTTTTGCATTTAAATTTTGTATTGTTTTATTATTGTTCTCACAAAATTGTTTTCAAAATCAAAAAAGAAAAATCCTGCCTGGCATATAGAACTGCTGCTGTTAGCGTGTTCCCAAGGAGTGGGCCAGTACAAGAAACCATGAAGAGTAAAGTGGGCTGCTGCATGCTTAGCAGCAAAGTTACGGAAAATGTAAGGTAAGTTTTAACTTTACTTTGAAGCAGATTGTACTTTTAAGTAAAGATATACCAACTCCTAAAAATAGACTAGGATGCATATAAATGTGCTGGAAAAAGATGCAGAGTAATTAAAATGGAAATTTAGACTTTCTGGTATGTTGTTTATTCCCCACAGGGGAAATGCTTTGGAGGAGCTGGTACATCATTTAGTGTTCAGAGAGCCACTGGTATGGCATACTGAGTGCAGTCATTCTGCTTTGACTTCTAATGTAAGCTCCTAGACTTTCTAGCTTTCCTCTGTTTTAATTGCAGAAGACAGACTCCCGTCCTGGGTGACTCTGGGCAGGAACCTAGCACCAGCAGTCGCATTATTCTTCCAGAGGAGCCTGTCCTTTCTGCTCGTCAAATAAGGAGCCTAAAAGAAGGGGTTAGTGCCTTCATGACATTTAGGTGACCTGACCAACTCTCCGTTTTCTAAACTGATCGATTTAGGCCTTATAAAATAGCACTTCTGGAGTACAGTGAATGCCTCTTCATCTATGCTTTTCTCCTTTTCACAGCCTACTGTCTGCTCAACTCATTTAGCACAAACTCTTTCTGTCTTTCCACATGCCTTTATCACTGTTCGTGCACAAATCTGTACAGCTTGTGCTTAATAGAAGTCGTCTTGTATCTCTCTACTTTACTGATTCTCCATCTGTTCCCCATCCAAACCAAAGCTGAAAATTTATCCTCTGCTTTGCATAAATCTCTTCTTCAGCACTTCTTCCAGTGCTTTTATTACTTTCAATTTTAACTTTACAGCCTTGTGATAGACACTCTATAAGATAGTTCTGCACTGCACTGCACTCCTAAGTCATTAGCTGAAAACAAATATTTCTTCATTCAATTGTTTTCCATTTTTAAGTGTATTTCTATGATTTCAACACTTATTTTCAAATATATGTGCATAATAGTGTACATAGTTCATAAATGGGGGGAGGCAGTGCTATTCTTTAACATGGTACAATTTTAGTTGATGTATTTTTCCTAAGCCTTCCTATAAAACTGTAACTGTCCAACAAGATGAACTTGGGTCCTTATCTGTTACCAAACTGTGCTGGGTGATGATAGCACCTTCAGGCAGATTAGTTCCTACTTAGGTTCAATAACCCTTGAATTATACAAGAGGGGAAAACAATGTCACCAAAGTGTAACAAATCCAAAAGTTCCTTAAGCATCACCAAACTACATTTTTGAATTTTGCAGCCAGTTATTCCCTGAAGCTAATTGTTTTGTCATCTAAAAGTTTATTTGCCTCTTTTTATCTCCACCAAACCAAACCAAACTTTGATAGCCATTCAAAGAAGCTTCTTTCACTCCTGATCTTCTCAGCATTCAGATTGTTTTATAGAAGAGTAATACAGGAAAAATCAAAATGGTAGTGTGACAGACTGACAGTGAAATGTCCAGTGATAATTCCAAGTTCTGAGGCATCTTTGATGCCTAGATACTCACTGATCTCTGCTAGTTAAGATTTTCACCTTCTCAGAATTCCCCTTTTGGCCGTTGCAACAGCGCTAAGGCATGAAAATGACAAAAGGTGTAGTGTGAGTATTTCTCTAGCAACAAGGAAGTCTTTATGGGTAATGTATATAATGAAATCAAAGAAACTGTACGGTATAAACAGAAGTATCTTGGTGTGTTATCAACCTGATGGGCTTGATCCCATTTTTCCTCAAGTTCATACATTAGAGTGCGGGATGTTTCCATTGAACATATTTTTTGTGTTTCATTAGCCTCATTTCAAGGGGACCAAACTATGGCACTAGCACCTGTAGAAGGTAATATTTGTGAGAAAAGTTCCCTTTTAGTTCTTCCTTCAGTTGAGCCTAAGTATTCCTCTAGAATAGATCCTCCCATCATTCTAGTTAGTTATAATTAAGTTATATTTTACTTGGCCATAGCATAGGTATTGTGAATACCAGATGCTGTTGTGAGACACAAGGATGTTGTTCAAGTGTATTTGGAGGATTAGAAACATCTGCTGCTTTCAAATGTGCTATGTTGTTTAGAAATCTGATAATGTCTTCCCTCACCATACTAAGTCTGTGAACCTCTGTGTTACTTGATTTCAATGAAGAAAAGTATGAATTCACTCAAAGTTTTTAAGCAGTAATAATACAAATATCTTTTTGAACACAATTTTAATGCAAAATAGTAGGCAATCCAATTAACCAAATAACTGTAAAGTAGTAGATGGGTTTAATAGTTAAAAGGTC
>VZSC01012862.1:469807-501712 GCA_013398225.1 Steatornis caripensis | reverse complement strand
TTGGGGGGGGGGGGGTTGTTGCTTTTTTTTTACAAACTGGAATGCTCCTTGAGGCTGCTTAAAAAGATCTTTGCAAAGAAGGTAGTACAAACATACCCAGCTACATTGCATACCTGTGGTTGTAGGCAATTTAGAACGATGATTCCTTTGTCTCTGGGAGAGTACTTGCATGAGAAGGACATTATTTATTTCAATGAATTGAAACTGTTTCCTTATGTCAGGAATTGAAACTGTTCCTCATGAGGTTTCTGGCTGCATCACTGGAATGGTACTGATGCCAAACTCCCAAAGTCGTTACGTGCCTTCAGACCTTCTTGATCCAGCCTTGGTATGGGGTGAAGTGGTGTAACTGGATTTTAGCATATCGGTGCCCTACAAACAAGCTTGCCATGGTCCAGGTGGGGAAAAAAGACTCTTCAGGAGTATTAACAAGACCCAAAATGCACAGTATGAAAAATAAATCTCAATAGTAGCTTAAATAAGTCTCATGCCATTTACGTTTCCCTGAATGTATAGGGTGAATCAGGCACACCTTTCCATGGTTGCTGCTGGGGCCTGTCCAGCAGTACAAAATGCTAGGCCTCACACACGTGGCCACTCATTACACTTTACTCAGCTCTTCGCATTTAGAGGAAGAAAAGTTCGGGGGTTCATTCAGTTCTTCCCTTATGCCTATTTCTGTCACCATAATAATAATAGTTTAACTTCCATGAATCTGTCTGCCTGCTGCTCAGATGAATCTGTATTGCCTCTTATCTCTGAGGTGGGGTTCACCTGATAAATGTAAATGTTTATATTTAAGCTAGTCCCCGTAGCTTGTTTTTGCAGGCAGTGGAAAGGAACAGGCACGTATGTACTTACTTAACAGGGACGGTTCACCACGATCACTTTTAGAAATCTATGTTAGGGCTTGAATAATGTGCTGTAGAAGTGCTTTTCTTTTTTTGACTGTTCATACAGGAGTCTAGATGAAAGTTCAGTGCAGACACCTGCATTTAGCCAAATGACATTTACGTTCAATGTCTTTGATCCTTAATTTACCTTGCAAGATTTTTCTTTTTCTTCTGTGTGCATGTATAAATCTATGTGCTGTGTAAGACACTGCAGCCTTTTTAGTAATTGAACATTTTCATATAAAAATTAAGCATTTCTGAAAACGTTGCAGATTTCCATGGGATCCAACTGGAACAGCAAAGAGAGCCTCAAGCAGTTTTCTTCCCTTCCCAGTTTTCCCTGATGAATGTAAACGCTCTTTGGTTATAATTTCTTGAGCTTTTGTGTGTGGACTATACACCTGTATTAGCTAGTTTTGTTGTTACTACATGATTTTTAGCATAATATTGTTTCGTTGAGAACATCCTGACCACAATTAACGCAGAGGCTAGTCTCTCTGCTCCAGTTCGCTGGCAGCCATTAATAACAACAGCTGTGGTAAACTTTACTCTAGGTCTGATCCTTCAGATGAAATCATGAGGGTCCAGCCAACAGTAGGATTTAGCTGTAGTGTAACCATGCCACGGATTTTACAGTTAAAATACATTGGACGTAGTGAAGACAGCTTTCTAGTCACTCAGTTTCTGACACTGCAGAATGTCTCTGTATTGTATTAGAAAAGAAGGTCATTGGTGTTCTTTGCTCAGAGATTATGTCACTCTGCTCGGTGCTCGTTGAAACGCTTTTTTTGTAGGAGTGACCTCCACAGACTTCTGAACTGTCAGTTCCATCCCTTATGATTATCTCTTGCGTTGCTTTGAATGTTAATGGCACAAAGCCGTCCTTGTCTGCAGTAAGCACAATCCAAGAAGAGCCTACGAAAATAAAGCAAAAAAAAAGAAAATAAATGTACTGCTCTGGTTACGTAAAATGTATGAGCACGTTTTAAAAAGTCAGCTAGCACATGAGCAGAGCAGGCTTTCTTTTTGTGCACTAAAGCCTTATTACGCTAATGACATTAAGGTCTGACAATCCATGCTAAACACACCTTTGTGTCAATGTGAAGGGGGACTAAATTAAAAGTCTTGAAAGGTTTGAAGCATTTTGTCCCTTATTTAAATTAACTTGAAAAACAAGCTGCATCTTTGCTAGTTCTGATAAGCTGTAAGTATCTCCATTTTCTGAAAACTCAGCCAGCCATTCCATGCTGACTTTTGTTCTAGTGACATCTACTTCTGCTTATCCTCTTTAGCTCATCTGCTCCACCCAAATGATGCAGAGATCGTAAAAACTGAAAAAGTTGGCAAAGAAAATGATTGTGCTGTATTTGTTCTAGAAGGAAGTAGGGGTTTCCATCTCCTTAACTGTCAAGCCAAGATTGTTCAGTATGTTTTCAAATTCATATGGCAATTGGAAGGAAGTTACACCTTGAAGATGATTTACAAAAGATAGCATGATTTACAGAAGATTATTTACAAAAGATGATATAATAACATTTCTTGTCCTTTAATTATTTATTGAATCTTCTCATAAAGAGAATGAACAAAATCTGAATGACTTTTTAAATCCTTTTCTTTTGGAAAAAAAAAAGGCAAGATAAAAAAAACAAAGACACAAAATAATTCAGGTTCACTTTCTATATTGCATAGAAGCAGAAAATAAGCCTACCTCCCTGCTTTGCTTTTTACTTTCCTTTGCAAGTCAGCTTGAAAATGAAGCTGTATGTACCATATATATTTTTTCTAGTGATTCATCTGTTCCCTTTTGGATTGGATGTTGCAGTTCTTATAGAAAATAGGGAATTATCTGTTTGTCTTTTTTTTTGTTTGATATTTTATGAAAAAGAAAAAAATCCGTAGCAACTGAAAAGCGTTGTGGGAGCCCTTGTATCACATGTTTTTCTTAGACCATATGCTTCATTACTGAGCAGGGGCATTAGCTGGGGTATGAGGTAAAGAAAGACCTGATATGTTCTGTTGTTGAAATTTTTAATTTTGGGAGATAAAACTGTGTTTTGCAAAGGAATGTGAAAAAAGGAAGTGTAGAAAATCCAGAATAACCGTGCTTAATGTTTGTCAGTCATAACCAAGCATGTTCCTGGGCAAGGCAAATCTCCCCTCCTTATACTATTAACAAGCCACTTTTCCAGGCTGCTACGCTATTGCATGTTGTCATGTCAGCTGTTACATCATAAGAAGATTGCCATTGAATCTTTAATCTTCTACTCTTAATACTTTCTTTCTAATTCTGGACAGACTTCAGATTCTGTAAGCAATGGGCGTGAAAGTGGAAATTCTACTGTCCAAATTGATAGTTTTGTTGTTGGCCAAATTGATAAAGCATACTCTTTTGTCAAACTCTTGGGACTTTTTATTTTCATCCATTGAAATGTTTGAAATTCTCTATGTCATTGCTAGCACTTGCTTTGAAGCATATCCCACAAAATATTTCAGTGGTGGAAAAACCTTGTGCAGAATGTCGTACCCTTTTGCTATGCACAGTTATTACAATGATGACCTGCTGAAAAGAGAGGCTTCTGTGTGCTAATACCAGGGCACTATATGACAGGCTATATTTAGTACAGGTAATGGTATTACAGTCCTGGGCTTAAAGTGCAAACGATGAGGCCAAGTTCATTGCTCGTATAACTCTGATGATCTTAATATTGCCTTGCTGTGGGTATGAATTTGGCCTACAGATGTGAACTTTCCCCCCCCCCAGTAAATTCAAATTTAAGTGTTTATTCATATAAAGAATGCAAGGCTGTCATTGTAATACAAGCACACTCTTCATTACACCCCCTTTAATTATATAGTATTAAAGAATGGGAGCGATATTTTTAAACATCACATGTAATATTCATGCCTTGTGGCAAAGCAAAGTTTCAGGAATATATACCTGTACTGGTCAGAACTGAATAAAGAGCTACATAACTACTTCTGACCCAAACCTGATAATTTTGCAGGATTTTGGTGAGTTTTAGAAAGGTTCTTGTTTTAGTTGTTCTTTTTGCTGTCAACAAACAGGCTCAATTTTGGAAAAGCCGAGCACCACATTGAACAGCAAGAGGGAGATGTTAGGATGATTCTGAGATATTGTCTTTTTGATATCTCTGAAGTCTAATGTATGAAATCGAGGAGTGGCATTCTGCTAATTAAATGTTCAGCTGTTCTATAGAGCTGAAAATAGGTTTTCTCAGGCCCATTATTTATTATTTTCACACTGTGTTCTAAACCTCTTCTTTTCATTACGTGCATTTGTTTCCAAAATCAAGAGCTGGAAGTACAGGCCAGAAAGGGTATCCTCCTTGCCCTGCAAGGCTGCATTTGTTATTGCAGAAGCCTGCTGGGGAATAGCTCAGGCCTCAACAGCAAATAGAGTTTTTTCATGTATGCCTCCACTGCACTGTACAGTGGAGAGAGACTGCTGACAAAAATATGAAACCTGCATATCCTTATCTTCTGGAACAACTCTTAGAAACTGCTGTAAGTCAGGGGAAACTGAAATGGCCCAATGCGTCTTGCATAAAGGCAGCTCCCCTGATCCATGTTGTATTCATACCCCCTTTTCTTCATTCTTGTGGTCTCATCAACAACAAGGAGACAAGCAGAGTGTGAATGGCAGAATGCTGCGTATTTTACATTTCTTTTTCTCACTGTCCTTGGTGTCAGCACCAGTAACATCCCAGGCCTGGTTTCTTTTTCATCGATAAACCTATTATATAGTAGTCTGGTTGGTATATAAGCATCATTATGTAGAAAACTATAGCTTATATTATTACTTTCCTTTTCTTTCTTATTTCACCAACAGTTGAATTCATTTCTCATAAGACAGAGTACGCTGATTAAGCCAATGTGTCTCAGCCTGTCAAGGGCTAAGACAAGGGGCAAGACAGAGAGGAATTTATGGATCTCTCAGCAAGGAGATCATAATTACAGGCAACTATTGTGTAATGTAAGATCATAATATACTTACTGTGATGAGAAAAACCATCAGAAGCATTATAGAGAAATGGCTGAAAAACAACACTATGCATGTTGCTGAGAAGCTAGCATACATGAACAGCCAGGGACAAGGTAATTCAGAGACCAGTCTGGGGCTAGGATTTCCCTAGCTCCTTCTGTCCTTACGAGTTAATCAGTGGTGGGTGGTAGAAATGCAAGACTGGCAAATTAGAACATTGAGCTTTATTGTTTATCTTACAGTAAAATAATCCCAAATGCTACGTGATACATATATATCTCATATTTTGAGAACGAAGTTTTTTCCAACCTTCTCGCTATTGTCAGGTCTGGGACATGCTTGTAAAGATGGGCGAAGCAAAATGCCAAAAGGTCTCAAGGAAGCATTTCTATTTCCAGGTAACACAGTTACTGATTATTTTCTCAGCCTTTCTCTGTCAAGGCATCTAACACATTACTCTGGTAATAGGTAGTTCTGCTGTTACTTAGCATTTAAGTGATTTCAAGAGATACTGCTGTATTTCAGACAAAGGAAAACACATACAAAAAAAAATTAGCTACCTCAGTTTACTACAGTATGGGGTAATTATTCTACCACAAATGCCTCTTTTGCACAAAATCTCAGGTGGAACCAGATACCAGAAATAAAAAGAACATACCATGTTTCATTTCAATAACGGGCAGATCAAACAGCTGCTGGACTAAATTCAAATGGATCTTGCCATCACAGAGGAGGACATCTTTTGTTTCTTCAGTAACTGCTCCATTTGAAAAACTTTTCTTCAAATGCGCGCATGTAAACGAAAAGATTGTATTAAAGACATAGACATTGTGCCTGAGTTCTTTTAACCACATGTCTGCTCTTACTCCTTTCAGTTCTGTAGTCATTTTGCTTTTTCTTTGTCTGTCTTTGCTACAACTTATAGATGACACCATCACACAGTGCAATTCTAAGTGCAATCTCACAGCCCCATGTGAAGAGAAGTATGCCTCTTTGCCTTTTGCTTTGTGTGTTTATGCAGCTCAAAGCTGCATCAGCCGTGTATATGTAATGTATTAGGTCATGCATACATGTGTCCGTTGGGTGTTTCTGCCTGATTAGTCAATTGAGTGCAAAGGAGTAAATCATGCCTGGAATAAAGTTGTCCAAGATGCTACCAGAGCAAATGAGCACTCTGCTCAGGTTCAGTTGTATGCACGCGTTGGTGGTTTTGATAGTCATTGGTCAGCTCTTCCACCCAAGTGAAATAACCTCCGTTTTGGCACAGAAAGAATTGCAGAGAGACTGGACGTGGCGACAGTGTCTCTGAAAAGCTGTCATAACAAGGTAGCTTGGGAATCCTGTGACTTTCCTTGAGAGAGAGGGAATGTATGGACTTACAGCCCTGGAATTTGCTCTGACATTCCCTAACAGAAAACACTTGAATGTATAGGTTCGTGCTTCATGAAGTTTAGCTGGCCTTGAGAATCGACACCTTTGTGTTCCATCATTCTGATTACTGCAAAGTGCAAGGGCCACAAAATAGTTGAGCTAATATGGTTATGGAGTGGATATATATATTTGCATTTACATTTTCCTATCTGCTATCATTTGAAAGTCATTTTAGCATTAAAAATTTTCCAGTGACTCAAAACCATTATAAAATACATGTGAATTGGATATTTTCTTCTAAATAATCTTGCTGTACTTTGTCCTGTGAATTTCATTTTGTTCTTTCCGTATTTTCCACCTGTGCCCTCCCCATACATTACAGGTTTTTTTCTCCTTTGGCATCCCTTATGTTTGCAATACCATCCGATGTCACATATTTGTTATTTGAATGAACTGTCCATTTATCCCATTTCCTAGACCTTTCTGTTTTGTACATTCAGAAGGGATCCAAGTTAATGTTTGAGAATGGGCTGAAAAGATGTCATCTACCCTAATTCCTGTTCTAGTCCTACCCTCTCTGTGTCTGCTTCATACCCTTGAATCTTTCTTGCTAATATGAAACTTACGGTTGAATGAATTCACAACGGCATCTTCTATTTCTCTGCATAGTTGTCTAACCTTTGACTAAGTAAATGTCTCTTTTAATGCTTGTCTTCATTTCTAATTGTGCTGTCTTTTGACTCAGTCGCTCTGTCAGTGAATACATGCTTTTTTTGCTGCGTAACAACCTTTCAAATCAGTCACTTTCGTTTTTCTGTACATAGAGTGTATGCTGTCATGCAACCACATTGGATTCTGTAGATCAGAACGTCTGCCAACTGTTGCAAAAGTGGTTTTCCCACTCTATCATAAATTGGCCACACAGATAGTCTATGGCTGATGGTTATTTATTTATGTATTATGATTGAAGATATAAGAACAGTAAAAATATCTTTCCATTAAAAATGTAAACTTTCCAACTTTCAGAGGTCTTCTTATCTCTTTCCCCGTTCAAAACAGCCTGAAATTTGTTGCTGTGTAATTAATAGGGAAATACCTAAGGAATGCATCAAATATCACTTTTTTAGTCCTAAACTTATAGTAACTTTTTATTACAGCTATAACTATATAACAGAACCTCTTTGTCATTTTTAGGCCACTTGAAATTATATGACACTATTGAATGTAAATACACTAAAAACTCAATGAGCTGAATGTTCAGCGGTGAGCACGTGCTTTGCATTTACATTGCAAAGATGCTGTTTGCCTATACAGGTATTTGTGCAAAGCTTTTCATTGCTGCATCTTGTGGATTAGCACGTCTAACAACTACTTCATTTTCCTGAATTCAGGTTGAAATAGCAGAGTTTATTCAAACTTGTACTTCAGCTAATGAATTACAGAAAAAGGTGGACTGCAAATGAGACAGGCACATTGCCTTGACCCAAGCGGCTTGTTTTTTCACGTAGATACGCTTCAACTCAAGAATAATCAGAAAACAATCTAGCTCTGCCTCTGTTGACTTGAAATCAATTGAACGGAAATGTATACTAAGGGTGACTTTGATCTAGTATGTTTCCTACTTAGCCTTGCAAGTTATTATCGCAACAGCCATTAGAAGTGGAAGACATTTTTGTATATACAAAGCTACATGGCATCTGGTTTTTATCCTAACCAATTTTTCAAGTACAGACCTCGAATCTTAAGTTTCAGTGGTTTTTGTCTTTCATCACTTGTGAGCATTCATATTAGCTATTCTCTGTCTTTGTCATATACTGCTGTTTATAATGATAAACTTAATTGTCTTTACATTTATTTACAAATTCTGTCAGGTCAATAACCTTTCTCTGTTTTAATCTACTAATTATTTAGCCTTTTTTGTTTAATGTTTAGTTTAAGTGGGATAACATGCCTTCTCTTTGAGGAATATGTTCACACATGTCCTATCATAGATTAGCTGATTTAAAACCATGCCTTCTTGAGACGTAGTTAGTATTCCCTTTTTATAGATGATCAAACCATTACACAGGAAGATTAAGAGATTTACTGAAGGTCATGCAAGTAATTTGTTACAGAGTTAGAAATATGACTAAAATCTCACCTTAGTACTTCCTATTTTCATGCCTTAACTCAAAGACAATTTTCTAGTCAAATCTAAATTTAATCTACCTCTTCCCAAAATATGTATCTGGTTTGGCTATGTTGCTGTTTATCTCCAATAGAAGCCAGAGGACTTGCAATTCTCAGATTAAAATCCCTTAATGTTAGTTGTTTTATCCTAAACCAAAGATTGTTGGTAGACCAAGAACATACTGATAACAGAAGAAACAAATGCATTTCCACAAAAGCAAGTGAATATTTTCAGATTCAGTTTCTTTAGCCAGCTTCCTGTAGTATGCCAAATCCAACTCTCTCTCAACACAAATCCAACAGAAAGAAACCATCAATTTGAGAATTGTTTTCCTTCAGCCATGTCAGCCTGCCCATTGGTCAGATTTTATAGCCTATAAAGGGGCTTCTGGGCAGCAGCCATCCCATCACAGCGTTGCCAAACTGTCAATACTCATGTTTTGGAATGCAAATATATAAGAAGACAAAATCATTTACTAAGGCAAAAAGGGTTCTTGGATTAGATGTTATACAGTATATGTCTGCACGATAAATAAACATGTCTTTTATCACTTTTTTGAACCCCACTGAGCAGTCAGCTTGTTCTGCCTCTTGACCTTTTTCGCTGTTTATCTTGTATTTCCTAATGCACTGCCTACACTTGTCTGGATGCTAGTATTATCTTCATGAACTTAAATTCAACAACTGATGAAACATTGAGGTAAATAAGAACACGCTAGCAATCGGAATTGTTTTTACTAACACTGGGTTAGTGATCGATTGCAGTTTCAATGCACATGTATGTCTAGAAATGTAAAACGTTTCTCAGAGGAGGCCTCACGGCTGTGTTGCCCAGTATTGCATTACTTGCTGGATGTACCTCACTGATGTACCCACTTTATTCTTTTCATAAACGTATCACATTTTTGATTCACAGTCATCTTGTAGTGTCTTAACATGTGCAAGCTTTTTTTTTGGGGGGTTGTTTCCAGCTAATGAATATCCAGTTTATAGCAGAAATTCCTTCTATTAATCCTGGAATATATCACTATACACTTCATATTAGTTCATTTCAATCCATTTTTTATTCTAGATGCGAAGGTCATCAAATTACAGCTGTGATATCCTGATCCTCTATTGAAAATACTGCTGACTTTATGCCATACGCAGATTTTATTAGCATATCTCATCAGTTCACTAATGAAACTTCTAGATTAGCCTGAAGATCAATCATGAGGAAATCCACTAGAAAATGTCTTCCATTTTCTTTGATATTACTATAGCTATTTACTATCTTCCTTCCAGCTAATTCCTTAACCATCTTGTATTTTTCCTATTAATCCCTACTCTCTACTGTTGAACAAATAATTTCCCCTGTGGCACGATTTCAAGTACTGTACTCAATTACAGGTATTTAAAATGTTCTTCATATCCTTTTTTTAATAATCTCTTTTATAAAATAAAGGTGTCAGGTTGGTCAGTGACATCTCTGCATTGTAAGCTGAATAGTGCTGTAGTTGCCTAGAACTCTGTTTTCATTTTCTTAAACCCTTGATTTCAGCTCTTTGTGTTGTGCTTCAGTAGCAACTTCAGTTTTGATACCTTAGTACCCATTGATCAGCTTGCTTTTGCCTTGCCCCCACATTCATTGTGTGGGATGAGAAAAAACTAGTAAATTAAATAGACGTGGAAGTTCTGGCCCAGAAGACGATGAAAAGAAAGTTAGATGGCTATGGAAGAACACTGGAGAGGAATAAGAACTATGATTTTTGACATTCAAAGTACTGTGTCTCACTAAGCCTTCTGCTGCAGAGGTAGCACTAATTAGGTTTGGCAGCCTGCACTGCTCCCCCTTCCTGTCTTGAGTTCTGCTGTTGCTGTGATTCCTGTTTGGTTTTTGATGGATCCTCATTTTATTTTGGTGGAGATCTTAATCTTTTCTTGCCCTTATGTGGGATATTCCAATTGCAACCCTAATTAACCTGTCTGAGAAGCATAAGCCTATAAAATGTTTACGTTGGAAGAGATCTGAGGTGCTTGGGGTGCTTAGATCCCAGTGCAGTTGGCATTTACAGTGCTTATCTGCATTTCAGATGATACGATGCTACGATTTTTCTACTCTTGGCTCCCCATTAATAGTTCTGCAGCTACTGTTTCAGGTACATTGTCATCTAAGATATACCCTTTGTCCTCAGGCTTCCACGATCTTTATGTTTTGAGTGTGGGGTTTTTTTAACTCAGTTCTTTACTTTCTTTGCACAGTACAAAAGCTTGGATTCATTTTTGACATTACGTATTCCTTTTCTTTTGCGTCTGTGTATCCAGCAAACAAATCATCTGCTCTAATAAAAGTTACCATGTCTCCTCTACAAACCCTGCTTGTTTGCTATTGATCAGCCTCAGAACATTGTTGTCAGAATTTGTTCTTAACAGATTCCTCAACCTTTGCTCAAAATGTTATCCATGCATTAATCACACCTTCTCTTGACTACTGCAAGTCTTTCTCTTACAGTCATCCTAAATCTCTTCCCTCTAAACTTGAGGATGGCTGACTAGTTTCTCACTCCAGGGAGCAGTCACATCACCTTCCTCTTCCATCATTTTCATTACTTTCTTTCTATTGCTCAACTCGAGTCAAAATTGCCCTTTGGATTTCAGAAAGGTTTGTGGTCTTATTACAGCTGATCACTGCAGCCTAGTCTTTGCTCGTTTTACTGTGCCACACTTATACCTCCTTTCTGTATCTCTGCTTCATGTATTTCTGTCAGAAAAACCGTATTGCCATATGTTTGGATCCTTTCTATTCATCTCTCTGGTCTGTGTAAAAAAATTGTTTATTTTACAGCTGGCCCTGGCAATAAAGTTTCCTGTAGTAAATTGTATGAAGATGCTATAGAAGTACAAATTGACTTGTATACAATTATTGGTGAGTGCCAAGAAAAGGAAATCATTGTGACTAATTGCTGAAAAGATATTTATTTCCTGTTTAATTATGCAATATATGCTCTCAGTGATACACACTTTTGACATAATACTGGTTGTGAGCAAAATATAGGAGTTTTAAGATATTCTTCAGATTAAGATGAATCTTACTCCTCCTGGAGAGGTTTGCTAAATGCCATTTATTTCAAATCCAGATTGGCTTTATTTCCACTGTAATTAGCTTTTGAATGAGGCTAGTTTAAATATTCTGCAGCTGTTTCTTATCTGGGGGAAAAGGATAATAGAAGTATCTGTTTGCAAAATGAAACAGAAACAAATCTCTGAGAGATCCTCATTTCTTTTTTTTTTCTTTTTAAATAATAGCCTCTTACTGCATTTGTCTGTCTGTCCTCCCACACTATCCTGAATCACAAGTCTGTATGTGATGAAAGAGCAATAATATTTACTTTTCAGGGTTGAATGATCAAGTCACCTCTGGTGGCTGAACGCTATTACACAAGTGATAGTGCAGTGACATTTCCAAAGTGTGAGTGATCATGTTTTTCTTTCATGGCTATGGGCTGCAAAGAATATGAATTCTGGTATGGACATAACTTCAGAGGAATTATAGGTAGGCTAGCACTAACAAGATAAACAAAGGTTTTGAAGACTATTTAGTGGGCAGACATTATGAATTATTAAGTAATACACATTCTGTTTTATATTATGGTTTTGTAAGCAGAACTGGAAACATACATAAATACGTCAATAATGCTTCTGCACAACAGTGGTCGTAATTGCCCTTTAATTATTGCTACGTTTTTATCTATTATGTTTTTAACTTTCCTTTTATGTTTTTAATGCATAAATATGGTTATGCAGTACTCATCATTATATTTTATAGTACAATAGATTTCTCAATCAAGATTGAGCCTCTGCCATGCTGGGGATTATACAAACACTTAAGAAGACATGTACTTGGCAGAAAAAGCTGAGAGATAATGGCCATGTTATTGACTGGACTGCAGCGTTCCTAAAGCTTAGAATGTTTTCCACAGGCTGATATTTATATCATAAGGCAATAAAGCTATTTCCTGACTTTTTGCACTGTGAACACAGAGCCTGGCTGGAACCCACAGCCCAGCTGGTCTGTGAGCTCACAGAGAGCTAATCAACTCCTGAAGGAGGAACAAGGTTCAGATGTCTGAATCCAAACTAATCAAAACAACTATTTTCTGAGAAAATTATTAGCTGCCTATGAAGCAAATATTTCCCTGTCTGAGTGGAGGCCTTTTTGCCATCAGTCTATTTTTCATTATTTTTTGGTATCATGCTGTGATCCTGTTAGATTTCAGAAGAGGGGCTGAACTATGCAAGCATTAGTTGAGACTTAGACAGAAAAGCTACATGTGTCGGAAAGACATTAAGTGGCCCTTTTTCTGAGTCATTATAAAGGGGGACTAGTGCTTTCTGCTGGCTCAGTGAGAAACTAACCTGTTCAGATAAATAAGTCTTCCTTTCTAAATGTAGTCTAGCAGTATTTTAGAAGCACTAATATTTTTTTTGCCTCCAAAGAAAAAAACTGGATAATTAATTCTTAGTGCTTGTGCAAGCAAATGTGCACAGTGACTTTGGATTTTAGATTAACGTTACATGTCACAAACAAAACTTCTCTTTGGAAAGGTTAATCCAATAGAGTCCAAGAGATAGGGCTGCTTGCTAAATAAATAAGTTGATTTATGTTAAGAAATCAGTATTAATTTGAACATGCTGGAGAACAGAAGGGCTTGCTTCTTGGCAAATAAAATCCTACATTATTTAAAATAGACTTTGCTTTTTTCATCAGAATTTGTATAATGTATTCAAGTTAAATTATTGACTCATTCAGATCAAAAGCTTTGCTTTTATCCAGGGTACCTAACATATTAGAATATGCTTAAATGCCAAGTAAACAATTGCTAAAAACTAATGAATATGTTTGAATTGAGTCACCATTTCCTTAATGAGTGTTGAAGGAAGGGTACTTAGATGTCTATATGGATTCCTTTAAAGTAAAAGGAAGTCAAATTTGTTTGAGAAATATATACTTCAGCATCATCACAATATAATGTATTACTTTGACATAAGGCTGCTTATGTTGCAGTAGATAAGAATGCATTTGTATTTCGCATCTACATCATGAAAGGGACCCCAGTTTTAGCAGCAATACCACCAGCATCAGCACGACCAAAAATATTATCAGTATAATGTTAGTATTACTGCTAATAATACTAAGACTAATGGCCAGAAATAATTACCCAACCTACATTCCTTAGTTGAAATTCTTATTGAAGCCAGTAGGAATCTTGCCAAAACAAGGGTGGGGTAGGAACATGGTGATTTCACATTCATCTATTTGTTTAATGAAATTATAATTACATATTAACAGATTAATATTTTTTTAGAAAATTTGAAGTGGTAATATTTTTTACAAATCGAGTATGTCCAGCTCTATGAAGATTAGTGGTGAGAAATGAAAGTAGAAATAAGCCAATTCATGTCATGCCCACCTGAATTCTCCATGAACTGAAATTCAATACGTTGTTGCAGCTTTCAGGAGAGTCTAGGTATCTTCAAATTTTGGATTTGAGCTCAGGCTTGAATTTATTATGTTTCTGGTGGGCTACTGTACCACCCTACTTACAGGTTCATCTCTATAGTAAACTAACATATAAACCTTTTGTACATGAACAACTGTTTGGCTCTGTTCTCTCTCTTTGATAGGCGCACACAGAATCAGCTAGTATCCAAGACAGTTGTGCGTAATCCAAGAAGAATGAACAGACACAAATCTCACGTGTGAAGCATCCTCTCAGTCACTCACATCATCCTGAGTTATTGCTTTAATGACAAATTATAATACCATTTTAAATTAAGCTTGATGCCAAACTCAGGTTACATTTCTCATGTGTTGGTAAGAATTAAACTGCATCCTCTTGATTTAAAGCTAAATAAATACAAGATTGTTTAAAAATACAGTGTCCTATCACAATATTTTTAAGCTTACAAAAAAGTTACCTGGTAAGTGATATGAATGACCGGTGGTTCCTGTGAATATGGATAGGCTAAAGATACCCTTCTCCCATTTTTAGCAAAGTCCGTTGTTTCAGAAAGACTCAGTTTTAACTCATTGAAGCTGCCACAAAGTCTCTCTAAATTTCTAGATTTATGACTCATTCCTCTTTTACATGGCAAATTGTTGTTTTTAGGAGAACTTGATGTTTCTTGGATCACATTGAACTGCACTTTAGGGGAAGTCATTCTGCTGGAAAGCCTGGTAGGTGTTCCAAAACCAAGAAAAGACACTGAACGATTGGCAGGTTCAGCATCCAATGTTTCCAAGGCCACCAAGGGGTCACCTGGGAGCCTTTTTTCACCCAGGTCACTCACACTTGATGAAGAGCTCTGCTCATAACTAGAGCTTTTTACTTCTTCAAAGAGTCGTCTCCTGCCACTAGGAGATTGATTAACTGTGCTTCTTGGTATTAACAGCTCCCTGCTTTGAGGTTGGTCTTCTGTGGCAAGATTTTCGAAGAGCTTTCTTTTTCGAGGAATATTCACAGAGGATTTAAAGTTATAAAACATATTCTGCTTAGTCTCGGGCAATGCTGAAGAATCTTCTTTCAGCATTAGTTCTTTGATCATCAGACGCATTACATACCTGTCTGAACTTGAAGATGGAATGAGACTAGACTCAGGAAACTTTTGCTTCCCAATCAGAATCAATAGGAGTTTATCTGTCAAAAAGCATAGGCCCTTTGGTCTTTCATTTTTTTCCAGCTGGATTTGTTGAATATGAGGCATGCAAGAAGAGGTTACTGAATACACCAAAATAATGTTAGAAGTATTAGAGGCTACTGCCACAATCTGAGCTCTAAGGTCAAAAGCCATTATATCAGGGACAAGAATACCTGGGATGGTGACTTTTCTGGTGGTGGTTACCTTCCTCTCAAAAGTCACCAAGATCAAGTGAGGAGAGTCTTGACCATTTGTTTGTCCAGAGTCTTTGCGTTTCAGAGTAATAAGAGGACCGGGATCAGACCTACGGTGGTTTGCAAGGATATGCCTTAAATCCACAGGACCTGACGAAGAAGAAGCGACTGAATCAACACCTGATCTGTCTGAGTCTATGGACTTTCTTTGCAAGTCCGTGGAGTATTCCTCATCACCAAGCACCAGAGCAGACTGTGAGATTAAAGAACCAGTTTCTCTACCAGATGTCGTATCAAATGCAATGCCTGCATTTAAACCACCAATATTATCTAAAGGAGGCTCAGTAGCTACAGCAATTTGGAAATTCAGGGTGGCTTCTATAGCACAGATATAACCTCCCACATCAAAGATCGGGCAAAAGGAGCAGGTATTTAGAGTTTTCTGAGCATCATCCCATATGTAGGAATGCAGGGCACTGCCTATAGCAACTACTAAGCGACTACCATCCTTAGTCCAGCAAGCGCAGTGGATAAGCCCACTGCTTTTGATATCTGCCTTGACTCTAGTATTGTCAGTACGAACCGCATGCAAGACTGAAGCATCTCTTTTTGTAAGCACAGCCAAGACCTCCTTCTTTGGATGCCAGACACAGCCCTGGGAAAGCAATGGAAATGGCTCACCAACTTCACAAGTCTGAGAAATCAAGGGTTTGTTCTTCTCTGCAGTGCTGCGGCCCAGCTGCCAAACACTAACATGCTTTTTATGCTGAACAGCGAGCAGAGCTGGGCTGTCTGTAAAGCAACATGGGCCCCAGTAAAGCCCGTGAACATGTTCAAACTGACCAACGACACTTGAGTCTCCAAACTTTAGCTCTCTGTGATGATAGTATAAAGCAGTTAGTATCACTTGCTTCCCATCTGTCCAGGCAATTCCATGCACAGGGTGGATGGCCTGATATAAAGCGTTGAGGCCAGTTCTCAGCAGTTTTGCCTTTCCCAGCTCCATCTTTTAAAGCTTTCTGTCTACTGGTGGTTGTTCCAAAGTAGAGAATCCATGGAATTCACTTGCAGATCACGATGAGTACATTTTTTTCTTCTGTCTCCTTCCCTTCCTTTCCAGAATCAAGCTGTTTTTTCTGCTAATAATCCAAGAGCCTATATCGCTAACTCCTTCCCAGTAAGCCTGCAGCTGCTCCTCTAACTATAAATCCATGTCAAAGCTGCTTTTGTTATGTCTTTTCCTGGGAGGAGTTATCTTCATGTGATGGCTAACAAGGTTTAACCAATTACTGTACATTTTCGTAGAAGTCTATTTTTAACTCTTCACTGCTGGGAGTATATTTAAAAATAACACTCTTAATACCTTGACCTTCAGTGAATGAAGGTCTTTGGTGAAGGCTGGAGAGAGATCATATACTGTTAAGCCTAAGTATTAAGCTACAGCCTGAAATAATGACCTGACATTTCTTTCAGCCAGCCTCTGAAGGATAAAAGAAGATTTAAACATACCTGAGAGCTGTACAAGGCAGATCGCAATCTCTGATGGACAGCATCTTTCAGAGATACAAGATCCTAAGTGGCTATGAAAGGAAAGTAGAAAAGGGAAATCCTGCTCTGTTCTGTTAGTAGTTACAAAAGAATGAAGGAAGGTGAGATTTTTAAAAAAGCAAGTTAGTCTAGAAGCAAAGACTGCTGATTAGTGTTCATTTTACTGGGACAGATTTCCTAGCTACAAATATATATTGATTTATTTCTTGATCTTCCCAACTGCCTGTATCTGAGAACTGTTCCCTCATCATATACCCAAAATGCAAAGCCAAAATTTTCCAGTTTCCCTAAACTCTGCAGTTTCTACAATATGTAATGTAACATCATGCAAAGATCCTTGAGTTGATAAGGATCAATAAACCAATAAACCATGTTACCACAAACCAAAAAACCAACAAATAAACTCATGTTACACAGCAGGGCTGTGTGAGGATACGCCAGTTTGGTTCAGCTGTATTGTTTCAGGACCAGAGCTGGTTCAGATGGACCACCTTGGGTGTCTTCATTCTTCCCTCCTCAGTGCGTCCTTTTCTGGGGTTAGCTTGGACAGGGGTGGGATTCATTACTTAAATATAAGCAACTGTTACTATTTTCAATGCCCTAGGATATCTGAGACAGCCATACTGGACTGGCAGATATGGCATAGGTCTTAGAGTAGTGCCATTCTGGAGTGACAGCTAGCAACAGAGGTGATCCCTAGATAGTCCACAGACTAAGATGGCATCAGAAGCTTATATTCAGGTAAATTAATCCCATCCTTAGTTACTGTTTTGCCAGCATCTCCTTTCTGCTTTGATGTAACTTGTGTCTCTTGCTGTTTACATAAAAAAACCCTAATGTGAATAAATCAGACCTGGGCAGAGGTTTGCAAATTATCAATATAATCACTGTGATTAAAGATGTAAGACCTAACTATACACATTCTACATCTTTGACTGATTCATACTTCATATGTTTTTATAGTACTGCCTGGGAAAAACAGACCTCTTGTTGAAGGCAATTGGACCTCTGTTGTAAGAATTTTTTTAGTATCCTTTTTCCAGGTGTATTTACTGAGGATGGTGAGTACCAATAAAGAACTCCAAATTTATGTAAAGTAATCATACCGTATTCTTCTCATACACAGCTAAATGGGTTTTGTAGATTATTTCATGAAGACTACATTCAAAATCAAGACTTTTTTATATTCATCAAAGAGAAGCCAGCAGTGATGATTGGAATAGGTAAAAATTAAAAAGTTAAATATGCAGGTTAGAAGATCCCTTTTTATGCAAGACTCCTAAATTTTTGGTCCCTGTCTGTGCTTGCAGTGAAACTATGTTTTTTAATTATTTTACCTTACCCATTGCTGACCGGCCACGCTTAAGATGCCACACTGCCCTACCTATTACACTGGAACTCTGACTATTCTGCACTTCCTCAAAGTGGTAGCAGGATTATTGTGTCATATATCAGTGGCAACTTTTTACCCATAGTAGTTATAATGAATAGATTACATTAAAATACAATCCTAGCAGCTCCACAAATTTGCAGAGTCTGTACAAGATATTTTTGTTTTGCTTTAAAATAATGCTACTTTGCTGCCTTCTAGATGTATTTTACTGAAACTGATAAAGCTATTGTTTAGCACAGCCATCTCATCTACATTCTGAATGGTGCTTTAAATATCCTAACAAAATTATGTTGCAGCTGAATTCTAGCAAGCTAAAATGTGTTTTGGATGCAGAAACTTCTGCCTCGGTATGACTGAAATGCTCGGAAGATGTTTCACTAAGGATGATGTGTGTTCTGCCAGCTTTGCAGACATCTTGAGATCATGGACTACTTGTTGGAAGATTGGACTTTCTTTGCTGTTTTTTTTTCATTTCATCATCTCTCATAGCATGCATCTGCTCTTCAGCAGAGTCTGTGACATTGTCAGGGAGTGATAAAAGGCTGAATCTATGAGATTTGCCAATAACAGAATCATCCTCAATTTCAGAATTAAGGATGTCTCACAAACACTAAGATCTTCAAAAATATTTGTAGCAGAGCCACGGTTAGGTTTTCATCTATCTCTGAAAGCATTAGGAAATAGGACTTCACCTGATGTACTTATGTTTAGTTAATTCTCTAAGATACTCAGATATAAAAATAACATCCACAAAGTTCCACTGGCATGGCATTGAGGTGGTGAGGTAGTGAGGCATGAGATATTCACAGCTGATTACTGCTTTGTCCAGTGTTAAGATCTTTTTTCCCCAAACTCTAGCACCTTTAGTTCACCAGGATAATTCACCTCCTGTTTCCTATCACAACATCTTTACATCCTGTCACAGATTTTTTCTAGGAAGTCTGAAGCCAATCAATAAATGTTGTTAGGAGTTACACAGTTCATTTAAAGCAAAGGAGGTTCAGAGGTCTCAGACTACAAGGAATGTTTGTAATACAACTTCAGTGCATGGGAGATGGGGCCCACTGAGAAACCAGACTCACAGAGAGACACAAAACCTTTGGCGAGTTTGCTGTGGCCTTTTAAAAAATCCATAAGGCTCAATGTTCCTTGAAATCTGCAGGGTTTGGGCACGCCACAAGGTCTATTCCGTAGCAATTGAGTTTGAACCTCAGGCTCCATTTGGGATAGCATTTGAGGATCTCAAGGAAAATTTCCTCCCATGGTTCATTCTGTAGGGTTTTTTTCTGTGGGAGAGAGTAATGTAGGCATGAAAATTCTGTGAGAACAGGATCACCTAGTACCTCCATAAACACCATATATGATGAAACTAATTTGAGATTACTTTTCAGAGTGTGTCTCTAAAAAAAAATGTAAATAATCAAAGACTTGTAAAATATACAAAGGGGGGGGAAAAAAAAGTTTTTTGCCATGATTACAGAATTTAAACAAGTTATACTTGGGATCAAAGCAAATTCCAGATGCAGGGACAAGGTGGATGAAAGAGACAATGAACTTTTGTTTGTACTGTTTGTTGAATTGAACTTTTGAATATTGAACTTTCGTTGTAACTATCATTTTTAAAAACAGGATAAAAATAAGGGGGGAAACCAAGTTCCCCTCATTCAGCTAGCATGTTTTTTCTGGAAACTGCTAAAACGTTTAAATAATATTTCTGTGTCCCCTTGGCGTGCACAGATCTATATAGCACATACTCAACATAAAGGCCAGTAACTGAAAACTGTCCTGGCAATACTACAGTTTTCCTTTGAGACCCAGGAAAGCAATGTGAAGAGTAATCTGTTAGTAATCTGAGACACGACAGTGAGCAACCACAGTCTTTACAGTGATACCGAGCTAGATTCTGATCCTATTAACATCACTGTGCCTCTGATTAACTTTGCTATAACTCAGATCAGAATGTCACCCGTGGTTTAAACAAGGTGTTTCAGCTGGTGGTACTTTGGCTGGCTCTGTCCTGCAGAGCGATTCCAGCCAGCCAGTCTCTGTTGAGTTGGATGAGATGGTTGTTAGCAGCAGCACGCAAAGTCCAAAACTGAACACCACCCACCGAGCTGCACGTAGCTCTTCATTAGTAGCCTTGAGTTCCAATAGTTCATAATGAGTGTTGGAAAATTAATCCAGCCCTCGTTGCAGAGGTTGAGCTACCCTTTTTTATAATACTGATTTTATATTGCTGATTTCTCACATTGCTATACTTACTATTCACCTGTCTTGGGAAATGGTGAATAAATTTTGAGTTCAATATGGATCAGAGCTAATGAGTTCCAGGCTCTTTAAATATATTTACCTGGCTATTTCTTGTCCATTGGGAGATTGGTATCTAAATATATCTGTGGATCTGAGTTCAGTGCCTCGCTGGAAAAGCTGAGATTCAGACTTCATTTTCTCCTTTAGTCATGGTAACTCTTTCTGGGCTAAATCTTGCTTCAAGTTAATTAAATTGATGTTAATATTCCTGGTGACTTCAGAGGAAGACAGATCCAGCTCAATATGTAATAAAAATGTAAGAGTAATAATTTTTCTAATACTAATTTAACTCAACTTTATAAAATATCTAATGCTCTGTGGTATTTTTACTTCAAAACTATTTCTATTTAAAGCTGTTCCCCATGATTTCACCAGTTTAAGTCGATGTGTCATTTAGTTCAATACTTTCAAGAAGCTTGAGTAATGTATTTTTCCACATTGACATTTCTTTGCCTTGAGATCTGATTTTGAAAAATAGTTGTCTGTCACAAGCTAACTAGAACAGAATGTAAAAATGATGCACAGTTAATAAAGATACAAAATACGTAATCTGTCAGAGCCGATCTACTGATCACGCTGTGTAAATCATCATTCTTTTGACAGTGATATGTCTGTGTGCTTTTGCTGCTCTCAGAATGGGATTTAGTCCACTAGTGTTTTTGCATGGATGTCACAAAATGTGGGAAAGATCTAACGGAAGATTGCATTTTTTACATAGACATATTTAAGAAAACCGTGAAGAAGTTCGGTTAATTTAAAAAAACACTTACACAAATTATTATGTACAGGTAAGGCTCTGATCTTTTCTATGCAGGCTATATTCAAACTAAGGAGACTTCGGGCAGGAAAGTCATAGCTTCTTTCTGGGACTATTTCTTTTATACTTGCAGTGCCATGGTCTTACCCTTCTGGAATAACTGCCTGCGCCAAATGTAACAGGCGAGCTTGATCTGTCATCTGCTGAATAGAGGCATCTAGTATGGGGACGCATATGTTGGAGGAGACACTGCTAGAGTACAGACAAAAGTTTTGCAGCTTCTTGTAGAAGTTCACAAATTCTGTGAGCTCACTTCCCCACTCAGTGATCTGCTGCTAGATGGCGAATTTCCAAATGTAACAAGTACGACTGACTGCAGCAAGTCCTCTGACGTGTGACCTCCAATTCTCTGAAATCCCCCTGGATCTCAGGGGAGCCACCAGAGATGCTCCATCGTATCGTTCCAACCTGAGCAGCCTTGCAGGAGTGTTGTCAACAGTCCTCTTGATGTCTGTGGTTCTTGGAACTCCCTCTCTTCTGTAATCACAAGGCAAACATCATGCAATTCTAACACAACAGTCCAGCAAGTTTGGGGGAGTAGGGTTGGCAGAGCATTTGGTGATCTCCCAAGCCTTCCCTTTTGTGGTTTAGAGTGAAACTCTTGTGGTTTGTTGGGGTGGGGAGAAGAGAACCAAAGCTTTTCAGAAAGCCACTTCATTCTTGCTCCCAGCAAGACTTTTGGGCTCAATGTTTTTCTGGCTTTCACAATGCTAAAGCAATACAGGATAGGAATCAGGAAGGAAAGCACATAAAGGGTGGTTATGCAAACATGCTCACCGAGAATGAGACTCATTTCTTGTTTAATTGTAGGGGTGGGATTCGTGTCAGAAATTAACATTTCTACATTAAGGTATATACGTATGGCTGCCTACATGAAAGTAGTACCCAAGCTCCCATTGGGCAACCGAGTTGAGCTCAGCTTTCTAACATATGTCTAGACGTACAGACTATAGTTGTCCAAGTCAGACCCTGCTTACTGATTCACTTAAAAGTCAGCAGTGAGAAACAGACACTTTTAGGGCATGATTCATTTCATCCTAAAGTACCTAAAATAGATAAATGAATCTTGCTTTATGAGTCTAGCTGAAGTACTCAGATAGGACATGGTTATGGACAGATGAATACCAAGGAATGGTTACACAGTCATTACACGCATGTATGTTATAGCTAGCACATTTATCAATGATCGGCCCACTGACAGCCCTTTCTAGAGCTACATCATTCCTACATCCCACATCCCTCCCACTGCTGAGCGCCCTCTCTGTCTCAAACCACTGTTTTGTGACTTAATACTCCCATCTGTACATGCCAGTCTCTTGTGCTCGCTTTATAAAGCAATCAAGAAGTTTTCAATGGTGTTCTTGAAAAGGAATATTTCCTGAGCTTGAGCTGTGTTTGCATGGAATAGAATCTTAAGGAAAGTGATAGAAACTCCAGTACTTACGTTATTAAAATTAGACTAGGCAGAAGAGTATCAAATGTTCTTTAGGAAACATTCCTGTCTTGGCAAAGAGAGGGAATGAATGATCTAATAGGTCTTTCCATCTGTAAGTCAACATTCAGCTTCCACATTATGCCAGTCTTTTTCCTTCATAGGCATTAAATGTATTTGTGTTTGAAGACATCTCTTATTAGTACCTTTTGTTAACACGATGAGGTAAATTTATACTTTTGAAGTGATATTTTTATCATTTACACCAAGCACATCAGATAACTTAGGAACTTCTTGCATGGCTAAACAATAAATAGATCACTGTCATTTGGAAGCAACTTGAAGAAGAACAAAGGATAATAATATTTTTAGCAGATACATATTTATCCCAGCTTAATAATTTGTAAAGCTCACTTAAATTCTATCTGCACTGGGAAAATAATTTATTATTGTAATGTAAATCAGGACAGTATGAGCTGGACATAACTCTGTATTGAAACTGGTTGGTTGACAGTGTAAACAGAGTCAAACTCTCAGCAACATCTATTTGGAAAGCAAATTTAATATAGTGTATAAAAATTGGTTGCTTCTGAATCACGTGGATTCTAGCATCTATTCAAGCATTTAAACATTAGTTAAGAGTATTGATTGAGAAAGATCATGGGGTCTCTGAATCTAATTTTGATTCATGTATGGAGTGTGTATGATGATAACGCTTCTGACAGCCAGCTTACATGAATATTTTTGCTGTTGCTGTCACTGATAGAGCTTTTCTACTTTAGGGATGATTATGGGACAATTTCAGAAGTATCAGAAGAGAGCTGCCTCCCAGCTGTATTAGGAAACTCATGTAACAAATCACCTTTGGCTTGATCTTCCCTAGTTCTTGCTAGGTAGACTTGGCAGGATCTCCCTACCTCTTCTCCCACGGTACAGGCAAATATATTGGTGAACATGTTCTAGCCACTATCCATCATATTTGAGAAGTTGTGGCAGTCCAGTGAAATTCCCACTAACTGGAAAAGAGGAAACATAGCCCCCATTTTTAAAAAGGGAAAAAAGGAAGACCCGGGGAACTACAGGCCAGTCAGCCTCACCTCTGTGCCCAGCAAGGTCATGGAGCAGAACCTCCTGGAAACTATGTTAAGTCACATGGAAAATAAGGAGGTGATTGGTGACAGCCAACATGGCTTCACCAAGGGCAAATCATTTTACAGAGTGGTTACAGCATTGGTGGATAAGGGAAGAGCAACCTGGACTTGGGCAAAGCATTTGATGCTATCCGGCATGACATCCTTGTCTCTAAATTGGAGGGATGTGGACTTGACAGATGGCCACTCACTGCATAAAGAATTGGCTGGATGGTAGCACTCAAAGAGTTGCGGTCAATCGTTCGATGCCCGAGTGGAGACCAGTGAAGAGTGGCGTTACTCAGGGGGTTGGTATTGGAACTAGTGCTGTTGAACATCTTTGTCGGTGACATGGACAGTGGGATTGAGTGAACCCTCAGCAAGTTTGCCAATGACACCGAGCTGTGTGGTGCAATTGTCACCCTGGAGTGAAGCGAAGCCATCCAGAAGGACCTTGACAGACTTGAGAGGTGGGCCCCTGTGAACTGCATGAAGTTCAACAAGGCCAAGTGCAAGGTCCTGCACATGGGTTGGGGCAGTCCCAAGCACAGATACCAGCTGGGTGGAGAATGGATTGAAAGCAGCTCTGAGGAGAAGGACTTGGGGGTGTTGGTTGATGAGAAGCTCAACATGAGTTGGCAATGCATCCTCACAGCCCAGAAGGCCAACCATATCCTGGGCTGCATCAAAAGAAGCGTGACCAGCAGCTTGAGAGAAGTGATTCTCTCCCTCTACGCCACTCTCTTGAAACCCCACCTGGACTACTGTGTTCAGGTCTGGGGCCCCCAACGTATGAAGGACATGGACCTGTTGGAGTGAGACCAGAGGAGGGCCATGAAGATGATCAGGGGGCTGGAGCACCTCTCCTATGAGGACAGGCTGAGAGTTGGGGTTGTTCAGCCTGGAGAACAGCAGGCTCCAGGCAGACATTGTAGCAGCCTTCCAGTACCTGAAGGGGCCTACAAGAGAGCTGGAGAGGGACTTTTTACAAGGGCATGTAGTGACAGGACAAGGGGCAACAGTTTTAAGCTGGAAGAGGGTACGTTTAGCTTGCATATAAGGGGAAACTTTACAATGTGGGTGGTGAGACACTGGCACAGTTGCCCAGAGAAGTTGTGGATGGCTCCTCCCTGGAAGTGTTCAAGGGCAGGTTGGATGGGGCTTTGAGCATCCTGGTCTGGTGGAAGGTGTTCCTGCCCATAGCAGGAGGGTTGATGATCTTTAAGGTCCCTTCCAACCCAAACCATTCTATGATTCTATGAACACAAACCTCATCATTAAAATGAAGCAGCAGTAATATCATGCCGCTATCCACCTACTTTTTTTAACAGCTCACCTTTAAATTTTCTGTGTGGGCTGAGCTATAGTGGGTGATGATTTTAATCCATAACCCTTAAGCTAGTTTAAGTGTTAGGTAGAATTGTACTGAAGGTCCTGTGATGGCTACATTTTTACTGAAAGGCTGGAATGGTTCTGTTTTGGCCTTCTGTTTTGTCTCAGATAAGGCCTTACCTTAGAAGAAAAAAATAAAAATACTGTCCTGCTTCACTAGTAGTAAGGATTAGAATTTTTTCCACTTGAGAGTCAGTTTAAGCCTAAATACCTGTTCTCCAGGATTCAGCCACCTTGACTCCATAGGTGCGAAACCTGGAACAGCTGACTCAGCCTTTCCCTTCTGTAAGATAGCTAAAGGCCAAATGCTGTGTCAACTCTGATAAGGAGCCCAATACCAGAACAATTAGTGTTTGTGTTTCTCCTGGAGATGAATGTAAAAAGCCTGAGATTTTTAGTGGCTGTTGTCCATCTGTTCACACTTGTCTAGAGTTAAAGCTGTGTCTGGTGTATCATGCAAAAAAAACCCAACTTTTTACAATCTTTCTGTGCTATTTGTAACTGTCCTGGTATGTGCACAACCTGCCTCTCTACCTGCTGATCTTTTCGTTACAACTTCATGTCATTTTGCTCGGGAGGTTCTAGAAACTCATTAAACTGTGTTATAATTGCACATGCAAAATGAAGGAAAACAAATACAGCCTTAATTTTCTGAATCCATTACCCAGCTCCCTTGATTCATTTATGTGGAGGACTGAGAATGCAAGTTAATTTCTTTTCCACAGTTACATTTTCCAAAATCATCGGAAGACTAATCAGAAGCTTGTAGCTAATATTTGTGGTTTGTTTGGTTTTCTCCAGTTGTTTGAACTGCTTCCAATATGTCTTGCCAGTGACATTTCTTCACCAAGCAGAATAAATACCAAAACTATAGAGAAAAGAGGTTTACTGGAGAAAGCAGCAAATGTGTTGCACTGTCAGTATAAAGTTTCTCACACTGACTTCCTTCTGTAACTTCCATGGCAAGGAAATGATGGACCTGGAATAATTAGTTTACTGTTTATAGATGTGATCCCAGTTCTGCTTTGTTGTTTGAAAGATAGACTTACTTACATTTTTTAAACAATTTTTCGCTATGAAAGACTGGATGGAAGATAAAATTTAATCTTCTTGGGCTGTATGCTTATGATATTGTTATTATTGGAAATTTTGGTTTTGAGACCACACTGTGTGACCCCTAGCTGAGGCTCTGGGCCCCAAGGTGTTACATTTATTTATAATAAAAGAGGAACTCTTCCCCTGTACTGTTTGCAATGTAAATAGACAAGGAACAATGATTATTCTCATAGTATAAATTAAATATCGAGGCACAGAGTAATTCAGAGCATATCTTCAGTTCAGCAAGCTGGCTTCAAAATGGTAGGCAGTGAAGCAGTATCAGTGCAGCAATCTGCACGCGTGCTAATTAGCTTGCATGGATGCTGCAGTTTTTATATTTATATCGCTAGCTAGATGTTAGCTAGTTTTTACACATACTGTTGTGCAGTGCCCAGTAGATGTATTAGCCTCTTTGGAGCATTATGCATTGCAAACAGAACCCAAGTGATTTAGGGTCATGCAGTCAACTTCAGAACTGTGGTTAACCTCACTGCCACTTCTTTATTTCCTTCTCTTCTTCATTCTGTAGGAAAAGTTTTACAGACTCACAAAGCCACTTAGCGGAAGGGATCTTTGGAGGCCATATGGTCCAACTGCTTGCTTGAAACAGAGTTAATTTCAAAATTCAATCTGGTTCCTCAAGGCTTTGTTTGATAACTCATCTTCTGAAGACTTTTCCCCTGTATTTAGTCAGAATTTCCTTTGCTGTGACTTGTGTCCATTGCTTCTTGTCCTTTTGCTGGGCATCTCCTGAGAAGAGTGTGGCATCGTCCTCTCTACAACCCATTAGGTAATTGTAGACAGTATTGAGATCCTTCCTTAGCATTGTCTTCTGCAGGCTGAACTACCCCAGCTCTCTCATCCTCTTCACACCTGCCAGCCACTAACCACAGTGGTGGCCCTTCATTGGACTTGTATGTCGGTGTCTTTTCTTGTACTGGGAAGACAGNGATCCTTCCTTAGCATTGTCTTCTGCAGGCTGAACTACCCCAGCTCTCTCATCCTCTTCACACCTGCCAGCCACTAACCACAGTGGTGGCCCTTCATTGGACTTGTATGTCGGTGTCTTTTCTTGTAATGGGAAGACAGAAGCTTGTGAGAGGATGAGTCCATGTGAAGACATTAATCTGAACCCACATTTTTTTGGAAGTGGTTAATTGCATTAATCTCTTCTGGAAATGAGCTCCACTAGTTAGGTCCTGGTCATGTGGAATTTTTGCCTCCATTCGTGAGCATTAGACTACCAACTTAATGGCTGTAGCAGCTGGTGGTGTATATCCTGATGAGCTGGAGCTCTTCCCTGTGCCTACCTGGGGTGACTTCACCTAGTCCTGTAAAAGGCTTTAAAGATCAGGACGAAGACCTCCATAGTGACTCACATGTAAGAGCTGTGATAGAGAATAAGTGAGTATCTGAGTTGGGAAGAGCGCACTGAGGCAGAAGAGAACGCCAGAGAGAGCAGACAGCTTTCAAGTCAGTTTTACGGCTATTGAAAAATTCCAGCTACAGTTTTGCACTCATATCTTCAGCTGCAACGGGGAACTACGGATATAGACGTGGATGAGGAGTTCCAAGAGGAAGATAAGGATTTGGAGTAATTGATTCAGGAGGAAGCTTTATTCTGTTTTGGGGCATTTTGAACAAGTATCAGTTGGGAGGAGGTGACTGTGCTGCAGACCTGTGGTAACCAGCAGTGGTGAGAAGACAGACTGCCCTCCTATGACTGGCACATTGAGATTTTCGGTATGTTTTGATCTGTTCATCAAATGGCCGTCACTGTGGGTACACTATCAGAATTGCCCTGGGCACCTGCTTTGAGGGAAATCACCGATTCTGGCCTGACTCTTTGTTTAGTTTTTTTTAATCAAGGCTAGTGATGCACAGAACATTCGCAGTGACATGACCTGCTGAGCTGTGCGGGCTGGTGTTTATTTTGGTTGGGTTTTTTTCCGGTGTGATGCTGGTTTTGCATGCCCTGTACACTTCTGGATTAAAACTACTTGATGGTGCCTGTTGGTTCAGTGAGTGAAAAGGTCAGTATTTGTAAAATATTTTTAGTTTGCTTTCATTATTTGCTTTCATTATTTGGTCATAGAACAATGGCTGGGTTTCAAAGTCCTTCTCCATGGATGCTCAGGAAAATATGTATTGCCTGAGTTTTTCTGTGGCCTCCATGAATTTATACGTTTGCAGAATTTGTGCTTTCCATTTATGGGCAATTTATTGCTTTGGCCTTCCAGGGTTGTTCTTCCTGTGCATACGGAATCTATCACACATGATTTGTAGATCCTTTGTAGATTTAAAAAACAGTGAAGAATGGGATTTCACAACATAGGAACTATGACCTAAACTAAAACACCCTAAAAATTTGAAAACTATTTGTCTTCCTAGCAGTGGAAATGCATAAATAGTTTGTAAACAGTGCAGGCTGTAGGGGTTTTAACTAAAGAAAATGAGATATTCAGTTGCTTAACTTTGAGGTTTGGGGTTTCTGCAAAACCTCATAATGACTGTGATCAACTTGTCCTCTTTGTGACAACTGAGGAACCTTAGATGTTGGAGTCATGTGGTTCCATCATAAGATTCGGGAAGGAGGATTCAGAGAACACCCTGCTTTTCCAGGCTTCTGCTTTCTTGCCAGGATAGAAAGATGTGCTGTGGGAAGGTCTTGTGGTAAACCGCTGTTCAGGAAGGTGAGCTCTACAGAGACTTGAAAGCTGAGACTAATGGACTTTATCCTTGATACAGATATGCTGGGTCCTAAAGAGGGGGGAGGTGAATGTTGTGCAATAGGTTTCAAAGAGCATTCTTTAAAATACTTATGTCCTGGTCTGCTTTGGTAACTTGGTTTTAGCAATCTCCTTGGTCATGGAAAGACTTTCCCTCTTAGCTCCTTTGTCCTCTTTGCCTCTCCTCCAATTCTTTGCCAACCCTAACAAACCTAAACCACCTTCCATTGTATTTCAGAGGCTTTCCTGAACGTATGGGACATCCCTCGTTTCAGTCTTCTCTTCCAAGATCTTCATATGCTGTGTGGTTGTGACCAAGAGTGTCTTTGAGGACCTTCGTGCCTCCAGTGAGTACTACAAGGTGAAAAATAACATTATTTGTTGTTCAATATCTGTGGTGACAAATATTTTTAAAAAATATTCACTCAACAATTTTGAGATGCCCTCTACAGATCTTTTTATCTGTCTTGGAATTTCATCTCACATTTTTTTCCATGTGCTTGGGAATACAAGTGTAGGGGATCTAATTAGCTCATGCCCAAAAGAAGCTCTATGTCTGCGTTTGGGCACCCAGGACAGGGCAAGAGCCCATGGGATAGGATACTCATAAATACAGCAGGTTTAGCCCTAGGTCACTGCTTAGTCCCTCCTAATCCCATCTTGTGGCTTGTGCATTTTGCTGCTGGTGGGTTTTGCTTTTCTGTTATGGTTGGAAGTCTGCCTGAGGATGCCGGGATCTGTGTTTAAGGCCTGTTATTTGTGATGACACTTGGAGTAGATATTTTGTGGTCCCTTCTGAACTCTATCTATTATGTAATTGAGGCCAATCTCCTCCTGCCAGAAGATGCGACTCAGGAACAGCCATTCTTCCACCATCATGGAGAGATGTGTAGCCCTGATCAAAGGAAGCATGTACGTATGAAGGCTAAAGGGAACCCAGCAAAGTATAAATTGCTTTTATTCATCAGCGTTATGCCTTCTGATGTTCTGAGTATCTGAGAGGACACAGACGTCTACCTGGAGCCTGGATGAAAGCAGCCCTTTCTTGTGAATTCAAGGGCCATGCTAGGACACCCTGTACCTAGGATTTCGCTTTGTATCTCCCTTTATANTTCTGATGTTCTGAGTATCTGAGAGGACACAGACGTCTACCTGGAGCCTGGATGAAAGCAGCCCTTTCTTGTGAATTCAAGGGCCATGCTAGGACACCCTGTACCTAGGATTTCGCTTTGTATTCCCTTTATATGCTCAGCACTTGCTGTGCCATCCTTGTTGCTCTGGGACTCTGGGGCACATCTGGAATTAGCAGCATTCATGTCTTCTTAATACTTCTGTGCCACTTATCTCCTGCTTGGCATTTTCCTGTTTCTCAAATGCACTTTTAGGATCTTTTTATTTATCAGAAACCAAATAACATTCTGAGATCTGCACTGAAAAAAAACCCTTTTCAGAATTTGCACTGTTACAGACCTGTTCTGATGAACAGAAGTTAACTGCCTGCTTCTTTTATATATGCTATTTGCAGATGCAGAATTAACTGGGATGAGAGGCAGGCTAAAGGAATCCCTGTCCAGTCCTCATTACTGCTTCCAAACTCGTGTGAACTCACACTTTTTCCTCACTTGCTCACTTTTTGGGGAGCTTCATCCGGCCCCGGTAATTTTGGGAGCTTCCAACTCACAGCCAAGCATAAGTACAAATACAGCATGCGGGTGAACGGACAGTCTGATCAGAATGGTGCAAAAAGCCGCGTGGAGATGGTCGGTACAGCTCAGAGCGCAGATGCAAGGGCCACGTTATCACAGTTACAACATGGTAATTCCCCAGGTCGATCATCCTGACAACTGCCCTGCGTAGACAAAGATCTTTTTTCCCGAATGGAATCCAGTTTGGAACAGATACAAATCCTGGGAAAGCAATGTCAGAGACGTGCGGGTGGGAGTTAGATGGATACAGACAGCCCTTTCAGTTGGAAAACTGATGATGTGGAGGTTCCATTTTCATTTTTTAACCCAGAACACACAGAACTATTATTCCTTTAGGGTCAGTGGAAACTGTGAGATTCATGTACACAACAGTTTCTGAGGAAATAGTATTTTTCACCTATTTCAGGTACGCTCGTCAGAAGTAGTTGTAGCCCTCGCACAGACTTTTGAATTTGTAATCTCACATCACGGGAGATACCTAGATTGTTCTTATTTAAAACACGGGTTGGGACGGGAAGTTATAAATTGTGTCGCGCTGTGAAACCGAAGGGACCTCAGCGCGGCCTGCCCGCTGCGTGGGGGCACCACCGGCGGGTACCACTGCCCCTACTGCCGCTGCTCACCAGCAGAAACGGCTGTACGTTCACTACAGAACGCAAACGTCGTCTGCAGGTATGGATGCTTTCCCCCCAGGGCTGTCTGTAACTGGGAAAACCCTGACCCTCGCCCCCGCGTTCGGACCCGTCCCGGTCGCTAGATGGTCTTTGGAGCGCGCCGCCCGGCTCCCCCCGCTCGGCAGCGGGCTGGGGAGGGCCCTGCCGGTACCCGCACGCGCCCTAAGGAGCCCTCCTGCCGCTCGGACTCGGCGGCGGGCACGGTCGGACGGGGAGGGAGACGGTGGCAAGACCCCCGGGGAAGCGCTCCGCTGGGCACCACCGCGCGGGGAGCCGGCGGGGGCCGCCCGCTAAAGCGAACCCTGCCCGGGGGAGGGCGGCAGCACCCCTGCACGGCCGGAGAAGCGGGGGCGGGGGGCGGGGGAGGG
>VZSC01012862.1:413360-466597 GCA_013398225.1 Steatornis caripensis | reverse complement strand
TTTGTTCTTTTTTTTTTTTTTTGCTTTGTTCTGTCACTTGTAGTCCATTCGATTATATTCTGGTGGGTTTCCTGAGTATTTCACTTCTAGCTGAGCAGTTCAGGCTGCAGTATCTAGGTGTGCATGCTAGTAGATTTGCCAAGCGTAGCGTTCGATAGTGAGAGGTTAACAGATGAAGCTGTGCACCTGGTTCTTCAAGCCATTACACTAGCTAATGAAATCAAGCATGAAACAGTGAAAATGCTGGGTTCATATTTTTCCAACCTCTGATCTTGATGCAGATAATTAATGATTTTATTTATCTTAAAAGCATGTGTCTGTGTATTGGCAGTAAAATTCATTCCATATTGAAGAGATCAATACCAGGTCTATTTAACACCTGCTTTATGGACTTGTATGAATCTTAAGCGGTGAGTTGGTTAATGGAGCTGTGTATGCCGCACCTTTGCACAGAGGGAAAGTGTCCTTTAAATCAGTTTGTAACGTTATGCTTTTTTAGAGTAATGTAAATTGTCAAAAGATTGCAAAGACCTCTGCAGTCCAAGTCCCCACCTGGGAAGTTCACATCAAGAGCTGCCATTTTATGTGATCTTTTCTTTAAGAAGGCAAAACATAGGTGATGTGGGGATTGACAGCTACAGATCTGGGCCTAGATCTGCGAGGTAATGTTTTCCTCTAGCATTCAGTGTTACAGGAAGGTTCTCACCGGTAACTGTTGCTTTCTTTCAGTTTTCTGCTTGCTTCTGTAGCTTACAGCTGGAGCAAAGTGGGAACATTTTCCAGTAAATATAACTAATGAAATAAACCTATTTGTGTTTTCAAGAAGCTTTTTGATATAGTTTCAATAATATCACTCTTCAGTGATATATAGGGATATATAGATATATTGGGATATAGGATATCTGGGTTTAAGCTCCTATACGTTTGTATATTCAGAGTATTTTGATCTGATGAGGACTTCTAGTTTGAATTAGAAGTTAAACACATGGGTCTCTCACACCAGTCTCAGCTCTTACAGATGTTCCTCTGTAACTTAGATCTGAAAATAGATGTTTTGAAAGTATTTTTGTGAAGATGCTAAAAGATATGTTTCTGTTCCGGTCCAAGCTTCAGAAGTTTTTATGGAATAAAATTGTCACCTCCCACAGTGAGTTTGAGAGAAATTTAAATGTCGGAACTGAAATAGGCAAAAAAATTTGAGGCTGGTGGCTCCCACAAAGCACAATTTTGCTGGATAACTTCAGAGAGAGTGTGAATGGTAAATGTGGAAAGATAACAAGATGCTGCATACTCTTATTGATATTAGATACCATCTTAGATGAGGCTATGATAAGCTGGCTTTGACATAAAAGACTTCATGAAAACTCACTAAGTCCATCTCCAGCATAAACTGTGCTTCCTTCATATATCTTGCTATTGGTGCTATGCAACCTCTCTAACTCCCAGATTAGAACAGATAGCAGAGAAAGCTCATCATCTCAGTTCCAGTGTTATTGCAATGTCAGAGCAGTCTTCAGTGGTAATATTTTTAAAAGGAGCCCGTGGTTAGTGGATAAAGTGTTTTCTTCCAATAGTCTGTATAGCATGTGGGAAAGATGACATAGGAATGTCAAGTTTTAATTTGAAATTATTTTGTCTGAATACAATNCATTACACTAGCTAATGAAATCAAGCATGAAACAGTGAAAATGCTGGGTTCATATTTTTCCAACCTCTGATCTTGATGCAGATAATTAATGATTTTATTTATCTTAAAAGCATGNTATAGCATGTGGGAAAGATGACATAGGAATGTCAAGTTTTAATTTGAAATTATTTTGTCTGAATACAATATAACTTCTCTTTATACTGATGTGATTCCGGATACATCTGGGATGCATCTTGAAATGGTCTCTATCTTATTTATATGATCTTATTAGGCCTTGCTGAACTTAACGCTACACTCACCACACTCCTGTGAGTCCTGTTTAGGAACTGGGAAGCTAAGTTGCAGAGATGTCCGCAGAGATATCCAGAACATCTGTCTTGACACCTAAAATGGGAGTTAGGAAAAGTTAAGACACCTAGGTGCAAGGAAATGAACCAGAAATCCTGCTTTCCAGAGCTGCTTAATATCGGGAGCATGTAAAGCTCACAAGTTGTCTCCATGTTCAGCCTACGTGTCACTTTGGAGCTGGGCACAGATACCTGTAGGGAGGCGTTGTAGTCTGGGAAGTGAGGGAACCACGCACTGACTGGCCTCCACCAAGATCTAGATCATTTTGATCCCCAGAAAAGCCTAACCTCACTGGAGTGCCCTGAGCACAGCTCTGAATACGGCATCAAGCCCAACAGACAGCCACTTTCAGTCAAAAATAGGGCCACTTTATGTGTAATAACCAAACAGTTGTTTCAGATACAGCAAACCTACGCTCAGTTGCCTTTTCTGACAGAAGAGGGTCGTAGCGCTATTTGCCACATCCTTAACTGCAACTGTTACATTCTTGGGGAGGAGAAAGCTGAAATGTCCTGCTCCCTCCAGTTTAGCTCTGGACATTCAACAGTGAAGAGCCATGGACAAGAAAAGGAACTGGTGAGAGGGTGAGTAATTGGTTCAGGCACTGATGAAGGAGTTGTATTCCAGTCACACTCTTCAGGGATTAATTTTGTACTTTTTTTTGGTTTTGATCCAATGATTTTCCCATACGGTGGCCCCTAGTCTTGACACCTTAGCAGGCCATGTAACTTCTTGCAGTGACCCTTCTGCTCTCACACAATGCACACACTATGTGGCGATACAGCTCCTTGGCACAGTCGTGGTTGGTTCCATGATTCCCTGAAGCGCTAGGTTTTTTGTGCATGCATAGAAAAAACATGGCCTGTCCACTGATTATTCATGTCTCAAGAGTTTCCAGCAAGGAGGAGGAGGAGGCTAGAAGGGGCTGCTTCTGCCAGAGCAAGTTATAATTTTTTAAGGAAACTCAGAGGAGGCTGTGGGCTCTATTTTATCTTCTCTATCTTGCCTTCCCTCTTCAGGAAGCGTCATAGATGTGCATTTACCATGTGATGGGGAGTGATTGAAGAGAGCATGGATAGGAGGGGACTGCTGGCACTACAGGAGTAAAAGGCTTGTAGCTTGCTTCTGAAGCATCTTTAGGAAAAAGGTTTTTAGGAGCAAGCTGTCTGCATGAGTTGTCGTGGCAACCTATGCAGAAAAAGTCCAGAGAGGACCAAAGGCTAATACCCTAGGTTTTTGCCAGAACTTGAGAGTCCTGTCTGCCCAGGATCTTAGGATTTATGCATTGCTGAGGTAGGGATTCAGCAGGGTAGGTTCTAGTCTGACGACCCTACATGTTCTGGAGAAGTGGGAAGTGAGAACTGAAATCTCCTCAAGATGAAGGAGAACTGTGATTGAGTTTTACACTTCTGCTGTCAGCGCTCCGACTATTAGGCTGTTAAGCGTGGCAGCTTTGCCTCTTTCTTGTCTTGTTCAACTAGATGCATAATGTCAGGAGCGGACTTTGTGGTCTGATTCCCAAAGGCAGTGTGATGCCTTACTGGACAGACCTAAGTTCCAGTGGCAGCAGGAGTTAACGTGAAACCTCACTAGGGAACGGTTTAGAAGGAACCTCTTAGTTTAATCAAATATTTTTTTTTCTTTTTTTCTCTAAGGAGTAGTACTTGACTGCTTTACAATTAGAGCAGGATTTTTGGATTACCCTTCAGAAGAACCTAATTGCCCTTTCTGGCTACATAAGGTGCCTTAGTGCCTAACTCTGGTGCTGTAAATCACCTGCTAATTTTTCAGCTTTGCACTGCCTGAGTTAAGTACACAAATAGATGCTCCAGATCATTGCAGAAGATTAGATAGGGGGACTATGACAGAATATGAAACGGAATCTTGATCTTAGTGTATGATGGAAGAATGTGGTCAGATGCCCTTATGTTTTACCTTTGTTAAAAAATATAACAAATGTGATAATTTCTTGTTATCATCCAGCATCTGTGTTGTGTCTCAAAAGTTACCTGACACAATATTAAAGTAATGGGATTAATAGATAAGGTAGTGCGTTGTCACCAAAATGCATTTCCAGCAGCAATGGTTTATGTCATGTTTTTGTCAGAGATTTCATTGAGCAAGATTCTGAAAGCGTTTGGCAGTCTGCTTTGTCCTTCTGTTTTCCATCCGCAAAATGATAGCTGTACTTTGCCCCATGTAGATAGATTGCAAGCAATCTGGGATATCAACTGCCTCCTTCTTCATGCCTAAGGTAATGGTGTCCTAATCTTGATTGGGTCTTCAGGTTACACTGTCGTACTGACAGTAATACAAGTGAACAAGTTACAGTGTCATTAGTCCTGGACTGTATCAACAGCATTGAGGCATTTTCTGCAGTTTTGTTTCCTGTGATTTAAATTTGTTGACTCTGACAACAGGAATCAGCAGTGCAGAATTTTCAAAGATTTATGAAGGTGATACAAAATGCGATTTTTACTTAGAAATGCCCATAAATAAAATCTTTGCTGAGATTGAGAATGCTCTGTCCAGAGACTGTGGGGTAAAACCTGCACTCCAGGAAGCTGAATCCCATTCCTGGCCCTCTTGGTGGATGCTGGTGTGCCCTCAAACAAGTTTTGTGTATACTGGTCTCAAATCTGTTCTTAATAGTGAGAGTGCAGCTTTTTTTCCAAGTTATTCGGAGCTGACATGCTCTTGTGTTGTCCTATGTAGCTTGTAACAGAGCGGAATTCTTAACTTCTTCATCTTTCTCCTTGGCCACGTGTAAATCTGCAGTAATAATACAATTACCCTTTTTAAGGAACTGATGATGTTCAGTATTTGTAGTGTGCTGGAACAGACTTGTTTGAGTGAGACTATAAAGGCACATTAAATAATTAATTACTTATTAAACTGGACTTCCATCAGAGAAGATTTTCCATAGACTTTTTAGGCTGGGGCAATGGCCACAAAGTTGTGCCAAATACATTTTGAATAGACTGGAATATTTCAGTTGGAAGGGACCTGCAACGATCATTTAGTCCAACTGCCTTATGTAGTCTATGTCAGGCCTGACCAAAAGTTAAAGCATGTTGTTAAGGGCATTGTCCAAATGCCTCTTAAACACTGACGGGCTTGGGGCATTGACCATCTCTCCAGAAACCCTGTTCTGGTGTATGACCACCCTCATGGTAAAGAAGTGCTTCCTAATGTCCAGTGTGAACCTCCCCTGGTGCAGCTTTGTACCATTCCCACGCGTCCAGTCACTGGATACCAGGGAGAAGAGATCAGCACCTCCCTCTGCACTTCAATATTTCAGTACTGAGAAGTTGATTTTTTAATTTTTTTAAATGCTTAAAGTGAAAATCCCTATTGAAGTAAATGAATAGTACTCCATTTATTTCAGCTGAGCTGTACAAATTCATTCTGTTTGAGGAAGGAGGCCTTTATTTAAAGCAGAACAAATGATTTATTGTTCTTTTCCTAGTGATCTGAGGCCAAACTAGTATCATCTTCTTTTCCCGTATATTACCAAAATTACTTTATATTGTTTCTTTAGCTTTGGCAGTGGTGTAGTGCTGAGAGCTATGGTTGTGTCTGTGAAGTTGAAAGCCTTTGCTTTTCACCTTTTTTTTTAATAACAAAAGCATACTGTATAGATGCAGATTAACAGTAATTGATAGAATATGCTTGATTTATCATGATTTAAGAAAAGCATTTTCCATTTAACACAATACAAATATAATACAACTCCCTTGAAATAACTCTTGCCAAAAAGAGAACAGATCTGCCTATTTTTCTTGGATCAAAATCAACTCAGTCTGAAGCGTATGTAGTAATAGCCAGAGATCTGTCGATGCTGATATACTCTCAAAAAGACTAACGTAAATTCAGAATAGCTTTGCAGAGTGTCATATATTTGTCTGTGAGCCTCGGTATCTGTGTGACTGGATGTACGTGAGCTTCATGTGGAAGCACCTTGTGCCAGGTGGGTACAGGAGTACATTATTTCTCTGATCCCGCTCTCAGAAACATCTATAACACTTCAGTGGGAGCTGTGTGTGTTTATCTGAGAGGAAAATTGAACTAAGTAAGGAATTTAATCAAAATTCTTTGTCTCCAGAAAGCTGTCTAGCTGGGTTTGGAAGAGGATAGTGAACACTGCTATTAGAGTTATCATTAATAAGAATTGTGTTGTAACAGACATTATAATTGAGCCTTGAATTATCGCCAGCTAAATCTTGCCTACCTAGAAAGAACTTAATTGTTTTATTGACCACGTCCCTAAGATATATTGTACCAGGAGAGTGTGATGTCTGTCCATCTTTTGGGGCTTGCCAGTTTTCGGTATTTTTTTTACTTAAAGTAATCTCTTCAAATTGCCCTGGTTTGGAAGGATGAAAGCCTTTGATTTCTGCAGAGATCTTGGTGGCAGCTAAGCACTTCCAAGCATCATTTTCTTTGGTGAATCATAACTGCAAAAAGTAGTTTTGGTCTTCAGTTAAGAATGTGGTCTTTTCTGCCCCTCAGAAATGGTTTGCATCTTAAAACTCTTTTTGATAAAAGGAGTAAAATTCTCATCTTTGCTAATTTGATGTAGATTGGTTACTTCTAGAAATATTTTAGCAGACTTCAGCCTGATAGTGATCAGAGTCCAGAAGCAAAAGTTCAAGAAGAGATTTCTCCTACACATTTTGCTGCCAGCTTAGTAACTGATTTCAGCTGTATTGCTTGCTCTTTCATTTTTTTAAATTTGACAGAAAAGGGGGCTGTGCCTCTCAAAATTGTCATGAAATTAGTGCTTGCAAGTACCGTGGATTGCTGTAAGAAGATGCTATTGACGTGAAAAAATGATTTGATGAATAAAAAAGGTTCAGAGATTTGTAAGAAAAAATGTGGCAGCTTCAGCGGCTGAATTAGTGACTTTATATTGAACATACCAGATTGTTGCCTGATGGAAAAGGGTCAGTGTAATAAATTGTAGCCTCAAGTTTCCCGGTTGCTCCTCCTTTGCACTGAACACTGTGTTGCCACGTACTGTGCCCATCGGTTTCACTGAAATTACTCGTGGTATTAGATGCATGGGTAAGTGAAACAGAAAAGGAGCTTGAAATTATCCAATAGCATTGTTAGTGGCAACCTCAGCTGAGAAGTGATGGTTTGACTGAGAATTGGAAGTCTCTCCCCTTAAAGGTGGTCCGTATGGCATTGAGGTGTTATGTGGACAGCCGCTAATATGTGTTGTGCAAAGAAAGGGAAGACTTCAGGATTGCCTGTAAACACTGTCTTATATTCATTTAGGCAAAAGACAAGATGTGTTCCTTTCTTGCAGAGTAAAGAAGATTATAAAGAGATTTCTTCAAGATAACATGCATGGGCACTTTCTCCCTTGACGGAGACTTACTTCTCTGTCAGCATGAGATGTGCTGAATGGTTTGGTGACTGTTAGCTTTGATTTTGGAGCCCCTACTAACCTCTACAGGATGTCCTTTCACGGAGGGATTGTGCATCATAGTCCCTTCCTGTTGTGCATAGAGATTAAACTGCTAGCAAATAGTTAAACCTCCTACTCCTGCCTCACAAAAGCCTTGAAGAAGTGGATTTCAAGATATTAAAAAAAAAAATCACAAAGCAGATTATATAAAGTGTGAGAGAGCTAATAGCCTCTGTTCATCAGGTTTTTAGAAGCTCAGAACTGATACGAACCAGGGCCATCTTTTAGAAAATTAGATTGCAGTTTCCAATTTTTGCTGGGTCCTCTTTGCACTTACTTTCAATGCTCTCAGTGTGCCGCTCTGCCTGTATCCAGCTCATACGTGTATTTAAGGACTAGCACCTGAAAGGTTTGCATCAATTCTTAATCATTAGAATTCCAGGTCCTTGCAAGAGTGACATCATTTTCTAATAATTTATGCCCCAAAAAAATAAAAGAATTTCTGAAAAAATGTTGGAACTGGGGCTGCCTTGTGCAGTGAATAGTATTTGTTAGTGTAAAATGCACAAGTAGTTACTGCATCAGCTAAATGAGAAACTCTATCAGCTGGCACCAGTGATAGGCTTGTCTCCCTTTATTGACAAAATAGAACTGACATCATCGTTTTTACCTAATTAAGAAGTCTAAATTGAGAGCTTGGTTACCTTAGGCTACCTCAATAGTTAGCCTTTGGATATGCCTCTCTCTCTATTGATTAGATAAAGAGCTTAATATGGTTCCTAAGTCAGGCAGCTCAGCTAGGCAGCGTTTGTGGAAGGGATAATATTTTCTTAATTATACAACATGTGGTGTCATCCCTCTGCAGTGGGTATGTGACAGCCACATTTCAGGTGTATTCCCCAAGCAGTTGCTGTGTGGCCAGAGGTCTCTGCAGGCTTGTGATCTTCAGAGCTCAGTGGGTTGGTCCTAGTGCTGCAGTGGTGTGCGTGGGAGATCCCTGGGGAGGGGACTATTGCTAAGGAGCTCATACAGTGCCCGTCTTTTGGCGCTGGTAAGCAATCGAGTGGGAAGCAGGGATTCGGCGTAGGCGTGAGTTGTGCTGAGTCTTGCTGAACCGGTGCCAGGGGGCGGCTAGGGGGCTTTACATTAAAAGCAACATCTCTCAGTTGAGATATGTTATTCAGCTTTAGTTACTCAAGGGCATTGTAAATCTTACCTTTTTTTTTTTCCCCACAAGACTGCTGGCTGCAGAAGTTTGTACTCCTTTGCACAGCACACAGTGCAAGGGATCTTAAATGTTGTAACCATGGCGTCATCAGGCAGAGCCAGTGGATCTTTGTAGCTGACACAGCAGCAGATCCCTGCAGTCAGGCAGTGTAGTCCTTTATCTCCCATCCAGCATCCCGTATCTTCTAAAACTCTGTTACAGCAGCAGTCATGAGGCACAGTTGATTTGCAGCTCTCCCTCTGTCTCTGCTTATGGTATCCCAAATCTAGTTTCCCCTTCCAGATCTTTTCCATTTAATCCTGCATAGTTATTGGTTCTTAGTTGTCTCTTGCTGCTCTAAATCACTTCCCTTTGCACATTTAATGATGCAACTACCTTGATTTAGCAAGATTGTCTTTTTTTTGTTCTGTTCTCGGTGAGAAATTGAAGACTTTTGGTTTGGTAAGGATGATTTGCTCCTGGACAGGGGAAAAGACCTAACAATTAGTTCATTTTCCAATCTATGATTGCTACAAACAGTGCACTCCCTGATGCATTGGTTCTGTCTGGTTTTAAATGACCGAAGTGGTAATGCTATTTCGCTACTTCCAAACCCAGTGAAGTTGCTGCTGTTGCAACATTGAAAGTAGCAGCTTTCTGTTGAAATTCTTTACCCTGCAGAAAAAAACCCCAACCAAACCACAAAACAAACAAGTGGTTGTTCGGAAACTACACTATAATACTATATAGGGATTGTAGTTATGGGAACTTACATTTTCATTCTCCTTTGTGGGTAAATTTCTGTTTGTGATATAAGCAGGGAATTCCAGAAAGAGAGGAGGGCCTTGTACTTTGGAAGGTGAGATCTAGCCATATCTAGGACACATAAAATAAAATAGAAGGTGAGTCACGCAATGGACAAGTTCCTGAGGTATCACCATGAACTGTTGTCATTTCCAGACTGGAATGTACAATTTTCAGCCTGAAAAATTGCAGTACATTTTGTTGTTGTGAAAGCTGTAATTTTGGTGGAAAAGCCTTTCCCACGAATTTTATTTTGAAGGTTGAGGATCTGAGACTGAAATTCATAGGCTGGCTGCCAACTCTATATCATAGAATCACAGAATGCGTTCAGTTGGAAAGTACCTTTAAAGATCACCCAATCCAACCCCCTGCCATGGGCAGGAACACCTTCCACCAGACCAGGATGCTCAAAGCCCCATCCAACCTGACCTTGAACACTTCCAGGGAGGAGGCATCCACAACTTCTCTGGGCAACTGTGCCAGTGTGTCACCACCCTCATTGGAAAGAATTTCTCTTTATATTCAATCTAAACTTACCCTCTTCCAGCTTAAAACTGTTGCCACTTGTCCTGTCACTACACGCCTTGGTAAAAGGCTTCTCTGTCTTTCATATAGGCCCGCTTTATATATTGAAAGGCCACAATAAGGTCTCCCCAGAGCCTTCGCTTCTGCAGGCTGAACAAGCCCAGCTCTCTCAACCTTTCTTCAAAGAAGAGGTGTTGCAACGCTCTGATCATTTTAGTGGCTCTGCTCTGGACCCACTCCAACAGGTCCATGTCTTTCTTGTGCTGAGGACCCCAGAACTGGATGCAGTACTCCATCCAGGTGGGGGTCTCATGAAAGCAGAGCAGAGTAGAGAGGGAGAATCACCTCCCTCAGCCTGCTGGCCACACTTCTTTTTATGCAGCCAAGAGTACAATTGGCTTTCTGGGCTGTAAGCGCACATTGTTGGCTTGTGTCCAATTTTTCATCCGCCAATATCCACCAGTCCTTCTCCGCAGGGCTGTTCTCAATCCATTCATTCCCAGTCTGTTGATACTGGGGATTGCCCTGACCCAGATGCAAGACCTTGCGCTTGCCCTTGTTGAACTTCATGGGCTTCACGTGGGCCCACTCCTCAAGTCTGTCAAGGTCCCTCCAGATGGCATTCCTTCCCTCAAGTGAATCAACTGCACCACTCAGCTTGGTGTCACCTGCAAACTGGCTGAGGGTGCTCTCAATCCCACTGTCTATGACATTAGTAAAAGTATTGAATAATACCAGTTCCAGTATGGACCCTTGAGGGGTCCATTGTATATTAACCAAAATTTGTGGCAGTATTTAAGGTTGTGAATCTGAATTTTACAGCTCAGGCTTATCTTCAGTTTTGATCTGAATTAGTCTCACATGGTTCTGCCCACTTCATTGTAAGGCAAAATTATTTTTTCTGATTAGGAAGTTATTCTGTCTGACCCTGCTGTAACCCTTTCTTGTCTGTCTGGCTTGAAAGTTATGCTACATGATGGTCACCCTACTACACATGTGCAGCCACATTAAGAGCATGCAACCATAGTTTGCAGTACCTCTGTACCCGACCACTATCCACACACACTTAAATTACAGAGTAAAAGCAGAATTACATGTAATCTTCTCTCATTCTGAAATTGCTCTGCTTTTTTCTGGAGGCAGTTGGAACAGTAATCACAAAGACTAACTTTAACCATGGGGGAGAAGTGTTCTTCAACGACACCTGTCGTTCATGGAGAGGAATGATCTTTTCTGCAGTGTCCTGCTGAAACACCCAACCTTGGCTTGGACTTCACATTGCTCTCTGGAAGTGTCTCTCTCCACTGACGAGAGCAGGAGATGCTCCTCTGTCGTGCTGCCTGTGTGACTAGCTCCCCACACCCTCCGTGTCCCACAGTGGCCAGCTGGCAACAACTCCGGAAAACCTACCGCTGCGTCTGTCCCACCCTGCCAGGGGAGTTTCTGGAGTGCACAGACAGCCCCATCAATAGCTTTCATTGTATGCTCTGCTTTGATTTTTCCTCTGCTGTCATTTGCACCTCGTCTTCAGTCAAAGAAATATCAGGGACGGGTTCGCAGCTCTTCCTTAGGTCAGCCAGCAGTGCTTCTGCTCAGCACAGCTGAGGGCTATCATCTAACGTGGGTTGAGCCCATTTGTCATGTCCTACCTTTTCCTGGCTGGAACTCAAAAGCCGTGACCTTTTATATCTGAATGCTGGGGACTTCCAGAGCCTATAACTGTAGGAAAAGATGTTGAAACTGCATTGGATCAGGATCGAAGTGCCTCGTTAAAAATGATCCTTACCTGTGCCATTAAGACTTGTTCCAAGCAAAACCATTTATATAGCTCATCTCCTTTTCAACGTTTATTCAGATTCCTGGCTGGGAGTGTAGGAGTTGTAAATGCGTCAAATGCAAATTCAGGGTTGATACAATCATGAAGAACTGCCATCATTAATCCCCTGTGGACAACTTAAGAAGTTGAATCTGATCAAAGTGCTACACCCTTCATTCATAAATCCTTTTGGAACAGGAAAAGCATTGTTTACTCCCCTTTAAAAGACAGGAAAATTCAGAAGAGAAATTATTTATCCAGGGAACACAGCAAGGCTCTGATAAAGCTGGGGGTGTAAATTAATGTGCTTTTAAAGTCCTTTTCTATTATATTTACCACTAGGCTGTATCAACTCTGTGGAAGAGCTGTTTCTTTTTTCCAGACCTCAGAAGTGTTTTAACTTTTGAGAACAAACTCTTTTAATTAAGGTGAATGGTGGAAAAATCATGAAGTACTTTAGTTTTTATTAGGTTTTATGTCTTTCCATAACCAGTTCTGATTTGATTGGTTATATAAGCATTGTAAACAGATTACGGGCTCAATCCTTCCCTGCTGCAGAGAATAATAGGGGATCTGATTGTAATGATTCACTTCATTTCAATAAAGTAACTAAAGCTTGCAATACATTGATTCACTAAAACTGCAGAGCCATTTCTGAAGTGCCTTTGTACGATTTGCTATCATAGCACGTTCCAAGCTCCTCTTCAGATGCAAAAGTTTCTAAAGCCTTTGGGAAAACGGTATCAAACAAAGTAGATGGACTTGAGAGAGCTTGTAGCTATAAACGCAGGTGCCCGAGGTTATGGAGAGCTGAGAAATGGTTTGCGTTGCAGAAAAAGAGCAGTGAAATCTTGGGCTGGGACTTTTCCCTGCACAAATATGGGAAGAAACGTTGACTGACTGCAAAATTCCTCCATACTGTAATGGAGTTATGCAACCTGTAATCTTTTAAATATTCAGTCTGTCACCGTAGGACTGGCCCATTTGTAGAATACAAAGCATTTAGATGATGACAGCTGTATTAGGCAGTAAGGGACATGATTAGCCATTGTGTTTATGGAGGGCAGCAAGATAAGAATAGCTTCTAGTCTTCAGTGCTTGCCACATTTACTTTAGATTTTGGACACCTCTGTACGTTTTGTGGACACGCAGCTGTGCTGAAAAAGTGGGAGATACTAGGGCAATAGTTATCTTGGCTCTTCTTTTTCCCTTGAGAAACTGATGTACAATACAGGCCAAGAGGGTGTCAGCTGATAAAAGGCAGACAAACGTGAAGTGTTTGCTGAATTTGATGTCAAGGAGCCTGCCGTCCGAGAGAAACCGGACATTGTCTGGCAGCACCATGAATGAGTGAATGAACATCCCCAATGCGCCCTTCCAGTGCATCCTCCTGTTACTTACTACGTGTAGGAGCATGCTTTCTCCTTTAGTTTTTCTTCAATACTTCAACCAGTTGTAATACATTCTTAGAAAAATTTTCTGGTCTGTTTGCTTAGTCATATGCAAGTTTTATTATAGTTTCCAGTGTTATTCATCATGCAATTTCTAAGCACATTCAAGCAGTACATGAAATGATGGGACTTGTTTTCTGGTTGCATCCTCAGAGGATGAAGCAGTGAAGAGTTTTAACACATCGAAAAGAAATTCCTCTTCATAGGCACCAAAGGTGCTACTGTGTGAATAGGTAGGGCTGAAACGGCGGGTACAGGAACACCTCTAGCTATTTCCTCNGAAATGATGGGACTTGTTTTCTGGTTGCATCCTCAGAGGATGAAGCAGTGAAGAGTTTTAACACATCGAAAAGAAATTCCTCTTCATAGGCACCAAAGGTGCTACTGTGTGAATAGGTAGGGCTGAAACGGCGGGTACAGGAACACCTCCAGCTATTTCCTCCTGTCTTTGCACCACTCCGTCCTGCGCTGTAAACTGGGCTGAAAATCTAACACGAATCAAAAACAAGTTGGGGAAGGAGGGAAGAAGTGGCTGTGAAGCACAGCAGGACAGCAAGATGGAAATGCGGGGTGATGGAAAGAGCAACAGCAATGCTTGTAATCCAGCACTGCTGCAGGTCCAGAGTTTTGCGGTGGTGTGGGGAACCAAGACGTTAAGATGCTTGTAGAGAAGAGAGAAGACTTGCCTGTGGGAATTAGGGGGGAATATTTATTTCTGTTTGCTTCTCATATCTCTGACCTGTCAAATTTCCCAGTAGTGTGCAGTTCGAGGACCCTCCCATAGCACACTCTCAATCTCTCTGTTGCAATAATTGCAATAACGTACTGGGACGGATTTGTCTTTGTAGCATGCTTTGTATATTTAATACTGCTGTGGTGGGAGCTAGTGGTGCTGTTATTTCTTTACATAAGTGACCTCAGAATAAATTTGTTCGACTCTTTTTTTTCCTCCAGAGAAGGAAGACAAAAAATTTCCTACTTGAATCTCTGGACTAAAGCACATATTTGATGTGCCGTTGTTTAGTGGCTGGGTAGAAAATGATTTCTGGGCCGAGATTATGGTTCACAGTGAGAGAATTATACCTTGAGTAGGCAGACAAGGTGCCTATACATGGGGAAAGAATTATTGTTATTAGTATGTTTATTAATGCAGCATAGATTACTGTTTAAAGGAAGTATTGTTGCCCTTCTACTGAGCGATTGCAAATTTCAAGCCTTTATAATTAGCTCTTATCAGAAGATAAATCAATGTCACTAGCCAAGGTAACTTCTAAACATGACTTGCATAAACCTGTCACTGAGCAGGATTCATCGGAACCGTGTTTGTTCCTGATCAAGGAATGGTAACAACTTTGACGTGACAAGCCTTATCAGGGTGAAGTATTTANTCAGAAGATAAATCAATGTCACTAGCCAAGGTAACTTCTAAACATGACTTGCATAAACCTGTCACTGAGCAGGATTCATCGGAACCGTGTTTGTTCCTGATCAAGGAATGGTAACAACTTTGACGTGACAAGCCCTATCAGGGTGAAGTATTTAAAGACCCCCCCAACTTACCCTGAAATAGTGGCAATGCTGCACAAGATGAACCACCTGCTTCCCACACACACACCCCAAAAGATTCATCGCTCTTGGATTTAAAAGTCAAGAAACTCTGTTTTGCTGAACCTTTCTTTTTCTGCTTCTCATGAAGCAGTGTTTGCTAATTTATAAATGCTGCTTTTGGCTGAGCCAAGTGAGGACAGACTCAATGACTGCCCCTGCATGTGAAGAAGATACTTAGGACCTTTTTATAGTGAAAAGCCACAACTCATGCATGGTCGTCTACCTGCTGTTTGCCAAAGAGCTGGGGAGACAACTTATTAAAAAATGAAATCAGCATACCAAATATTGTAAAACTGTGGTGTGTATCCTATACAACAGAATATTGTATTAGCTTAAATGTGGGATCAGCATTGATATATTTAAGGTGGATTAGTGTGGATTTTTACAATTTGTTTTCCTGCTCTTGGATATACTTGAGTAAGACATCTCTAATACAGGTGTATGTGTGTGCGTGTACTCTTGGAGTATAAAGATCTTGGATCATAAGGGTAAAAGCTTCAGGTCAAAGCAAGCTAGTTTTTCTTAGTGTTCAAAACATTTTAAAATGAATCCTGATTCCTTGTTTTTATTCAGTATAGGAGTTCTGAAATTTATTGTGTTATATCTTACCTTATTCAGCTGGTCTCTCTCATCTGTGTTTTTGGTCAGTAATAGTGTCAAAATTCCGATTTAAAAGAGGAGCGAAGAGACGTAGAATAGAATATTTCAGTTGGAAGGGACCTACAACGATCATCTAGTCCAACTGCCTGACCACTTCAGGGCTGACTAAAAGTTAAGGCATGTTATGAAGGGCATTGTCCAAATGCCTCTTAAATGCTGACAGGCAATTTTGGGCTTATGCGTAGCAAATTTTGTCAAGCTGGCTCTCCAGGAGTAGGTAAATGGTTGACTGGACAATGTTTACAGAGGATCATAAGTTTTTCCATCATGATCTGCAAGGAATTAATGATACTTTGAGTAAGAAACTAAAAAAGGTACGAAATAAACATGCCAGTGGATATAAGGTTGGCTTTTTGAGTAGAGGACTTTCCAGTGGGCCTTAAAATGCACTGGTGGTAGCCTCACTGTAAGTGACATTTTTATCAGTGGAAAAAGATATCAAGGTGATAAAAATTAACAAATAAATCCTAAATAAAGGATCTCATCCTGTAGGTCGTTGATACAGAGTAATAGGGATCACTGTGTAAAATGGTCACAAGTCAATAATACATTTTAGTTTCTCTAAAACCCTTCACAGAGTCCTAGGTGGAAGAACAAAGAGTGAAGCCTGTGCTTACAGATAAGAGGACTTTATCATGCGAAGCAGCGACTCTGAAAAAGATGTGAGGAGTGGTGGTTGGTTATCAAATGAACACATGCTCCGGAGCTGTTCATTTGCCAAAAAGCTGACTGTAATCCGTGAATGTGTAAACAGGAGCACTGAGGGAAAGGGAGGAGGTCCAGAGGCCTCACACTGCTATGGCTGTTTCAAAAATAGTGTGCTCAGTTTTGTAGTCTACAATGCAGGAAAGAGACGTGAGTGTGGCAGAAGTGCTGGGAAACCCTCCTGAACATAAGATGCTTAATTTATTCAGCAGAGGTTAAGGGATGGTTTGGTTCTTACATAGGGAACAGAAAATTGATAGGACAACTGAATTGTTCTGTTAGTTCACCAAGATACATTAAGATATCCTAGCTGGAAAGTGAAGTTTTACAAGTTCACCTTAAAATAAGGAATACATTTGAACTGGAAATACTGATTTATAAGTGAACACCAATCAATAAATGCAGTCAGTTCAGGAATTATTTAGTGAAAATCCCACAGCTTGCATTAAAGTAGGAAGTCAGATGACGAGATTGCAAGGAACACTTCTGGCATATAAGTGCATTAATTAATAGTTTTGTCATGTATTTTGGAAGCTTTGCTTGCATTCTCTTTCGATGGTTTTTTTCGTCAAGTAGATTAGTCCTAGAGGCTTCATATCTTTCCTAGATTCATAGCTTTTAAGGCTAGGCTTGCAATTAGTCTGGCTCCCTGAATACCAGTGTTTGAACTTGAACTTCCCTACGTTTAATCGTGTCAATTATTTTTCTTCTTTTGCATTTCATTTTTCATGTGTCCATATCTTTGATGTGTTTTCCTGTATAGATATGGACGAAAACTACAAAATGGAGTAGATAAAAACATTATCCGCTTTTTCAACTTTCTGGTTTTATGATGGTCAAATAAATGCTCTGCCATGAGTAGAATTCACTGATACCAGAGGACAGTCAACATTTTACAGAAGATGCTCCATGTAATGAAAAATAAGCTGGTACGGAGCTCTGGAACCATTTATATCCACTTGCATTCTGATTACCAGCTTGCATTGTGCATCCTTAGAATTGGTCACTTCTCTAAAAAGTAACTGAGGCATATTAAAAGGTGATTAACAAAATGACTAATTGGTTATGACATGTAATATCATGTTTCACTCAAAGTAATTTTCCGTACTTAGCCGGAGGCCTTAATTATGTTTTTACACTGCTTTGGCTGATATGATTTTTATTAGATAGCACTTATTTTATATGAAAAACAAAATAGTTGCATTGAAACAGTTAGGTATTTGACTTCAAGATACGTATTTGATGTGGGGATTACTGGGCAGAAACCTTTGATCGGTGCTGTGAATCTGACCAGATAGCTGTAATGGTTCTTTCTGTAAAAATAGGTGAGTGTTAGAAACCCCTAGCAGAAGACAGCAGAACCTATGAGAAGGGAGGCTTTCCACCGTGATCTGCGATGCACAGAAATATATGCAGCTCAGAAAGATTGACAAGCCAGCGTGCTCTTCAGGGTAACAAAAGCTGTTTGCATAAATCCCCTTGCAGTCATCGCATCTCATTTAATTGACATCCCGCTCGTTTGCTTTTCTCTAAAAACTTTGTTTGACTGAGTGTTCTGGAAAACCCTGCATTATCAATTTAGTACGGGCAAAGCAAGTTTCTGCAGCAGCTGTTTTCAGGAGCTAATGTTGTCCATTTGAAGCCCTGTCCCACCTTCAGCTCTGCCCTGTTTTGCAGCAGCACTGCTTGACTCTTGTTCTGCTGTGTGCTCCCACTCACAGGACACATGGTTGTGTGATTCCGTATCTTGCACGCGCATCAGAACTGTATCGCATTACAGGAAAACCCTACGTTGGCAAACAGTGTTCGCAGTTTGTGCTTCAAGCATACCTCAAGGACATCTGGGTATGGTAAAAAGAAAAATAGCCATACTGGAAAGCACGTGGAAAAGTTCTCTATAGAGTGACTGTAAAATAAAATGATCCCATGTAAAAATGTGATGTGCACCTAGCACGGAAGTTCACCTTGATTTTCAAGTCCTGCTAACACTGGAGGTGGTTCGGGGAAAAATCCTGGGGCCACCTGAGGACCCATAGTATCACTACACTGAAAAGTGCAGGCAGAGGTAGGTGAAGCCACCGCATGGCTGGGGACTGTGCAGGCACGCCAGGAGCCTGGGACCCCCTGCACATCCTTGGGCAGTGCAGGCGGCAAGTGGTGCAGTCTGTGCATGGCGATACCGAGCACCTTGATGTCTTCCCCAGAGTAAGCCTGTGTTGGACATGACAAGTAGTAACAGAGACATGGGTACCCTGGCAGACTATATTTTAGTAAAATACAGCCCCATCCCGTAGATGGTTTGGGTGTAAGACTTTACACTTGATTTTGTAATAGTTCTGTTTAAGTAGGAAATTATACCTACTTTGTGTATTTTCTAGGCCTAGTGATCAAACCAAATACACAACAAAACCTTTGTGAAAGACATGAAAGTTCTCTTCTCTGTGAATGTCACACGGCCCTAACTCTCAAATGCAAATCTGCCTGTAGCCCTGATTTTGCTGTGCACCAGTCACAATATGAATTTTATTCTTAAAGTATATATTCATCATTCTTTTCAATACAATGCAACTATTCTTTGCTTGTGCTACAGTAACCCCTAGAGGCCCCACCAGAGGGTTTCGTCATGCTACGCACAACTGACATAATGAGGTTAATTTTATTGAGTATATTTGGTTCCCTGTACCCCGATGTTCGTGATTCATCATTTCTTTTGTCAGTGAATAGTGAGATAATGAGATAGCAGGTTGCAAGGGCAGAAATAAATTTAGGTTTAAAATGATGGATGTGCCTTGTGAGCAAGTTCAGCCAAGTAGGACCTCAGCCTGTTCCGTGGGAATTGCCAGGTCAAACCTGACTCAGAATTAGTATTTATGAATACTCTATCAAAATGTAAGCATGAAAAATGATAAATGTCTTATTAATACACATATTAACTGATACTTTTCACTACAAAGTATTTCTTAAAATATCTTTGCACCGAAGTTGAGAAGAACCATGCTGTCAATATCGTCAGGTCAGAATTACGGCTGCCTGCTGTGATGCAATGTGTGTTCTTCATACCAGATAATAAAAATACATATTTTGTACTATGTGGACATGATAAACGTTGCAATGTTCTTGCCTGTCCATTTCCTCACTTTGAAGAGTTGGGGTTTTTTTAAGAGATAAACATCATACATGCTTTCACACAGCATTGCAGCTTAGGAAGTTGAACTTTTTAAATGAGATGTTTAGGCTTTGGAGTGATGGTAATTACTATAACTTTGTGGTAGTTATGGAAAACTTAAGAAAATATTTAGAGTTGAAAAGGTTTTAAGGTAATTTAGTTGAAATCAAAGGAGTTAGATGCCCAGATGCATTTGAAATGTCCACAGTACTACTGCATGTTTAGACACCTAATAATCTTCAAATATCTGTCCTTTATGCCGTATTTACATGCCAAAACATTGCCATTTGTTGCTAGTGTTCCGTTTTCTGGCATGAGTGTGTTGATATATATGATGTGAGCATTGCAGAGGTGTTGAGAGAAACTCGTATCTTCCACCAACATTTTTATATGATAGAAAGTGTGTGTGAGACCAGATATTGCATTCTTCTATCCTGGTAGGCGTGACCTTTTTAATCTGGTTAATACATACAGCATTTTGTATACATTTGCAGTTCAAAGAAGATTGAGTGCTGCTCTGTAGCAGGCACCAAGTGTTTCTTGGCTTTTATCGGGCTTTCAATGTTATGAGTCATGGAGACAGGGGAGTATTAAATATTTCTGGCCACATTAAGTGAAGATTGGTCCCATTTGGCTTGCAATTTTAAGTACTTATTAGTTTATTTAATAAAGATTTTGACTGCCTTTTATTATGTATATGTCTGTGATTCACAGGCTTAGGAGACGTGGCACGTTCAGCTTCTATCTCGAGAGGATCTGCTGTGTCGGAGACAAGCACATTCTCGTTCTTGAACACCACCCCGGGCCGTGTCTATATTACAGCTGACAAGGGCTGGGAGTAGGACGGTTGTGTGAGCCACCGCTTGTGATCACAGACTTTGCCCTGCAGGCACTGCAGACTGCCCGTTCGGGTGTGCTAAGGTGCCTGGCAGAATATTAAACTGCCAGACAGGCTTAGACTTAGAGTCCCTTGGGCTGTGCCTGTGGTTGCACTCGTAGTTTCGCTGTCTGGATATAGAGTAAGTCTGATCCAGAGGGCAGCCTTTGGATGACCCTGGCATGCAGTGTGGAAATACCCATCGTCTCAGAGCATAGTCAGCTCTCTAAGCTGGAAAGTTAGGTCGAAGATACATGACTACGAAGGAGAGAGGGAGAGCAATTTCAGCTAAGGAAACATCCCTGACCTCGACATGCTCCAACCATGATTTTGTAGCTCTCCACTGTTCGTAATCCATGTTGGCTCACACCCCAGCTGGGATCAGACAGGTCAGCTCCTGCTTAGAGATTTCAGACTGGGGAACAGAAACTGAGCTCTAAACAGAAGGGAAAGAATGAAAACTTTTAAGATTAGACCGAGAACACTTACGTTTGGCTTGGCAGTAGCAATGCCACACACACATGCAGTGTTCGGGAGCTGCTTCCCGACGGCACCACGTAAAACGCTCATGGAGCAGGGTCCAAGCTGTGTATCAGAGCCTTCACTCGGCTTCCAAATCTGAGTGTGGCTCTGGAGCCAACCACAGAGCTTGCTGCTGGCCGCAGTGGGCAGATTATCGCTTCCTTTAGTTACTCTTACTTTGGGCAGACCAAGAGCCTGATGACAAGAATGTCCAATGCATGATTTAGCTTCTGCAGATGGTCAGGACATGCCTGTCTAATTTCTTGCATGTAGGGGTCAGAGGGAGAGAAAGCAAGGAATTTAATGGGCACTGTAGAGCAGTTGCAAAGAACACCCTCCTGGTACTCTGCAATGTAATGTGAGACTCAGACAAGGCAAACGGTGTTTTATCTGTGAGGACATGGGGTTGTGTTTGCTTTATGGGTCTCCTTAGGGCTACATAGGAAGAATGTTTCTTTACCTCTTGGGGGCTGCATGTTGCTGCAGTTGGTGAGGTTATGTTATTCATTTTATTTTCTTAGGAGAAAAGGTAAATAGAAAATCACTCATTTGCAACCCTGGCATGAGTTGGACGTCAGGACTCGTGTATTAAAGCTCAAGGTGACTGAGAAACAGAAGATATTTCATTAGTTAACCTACCAGTGAAGAGACATGTGTAATTCTTTATTATGTAACCACTTTTTCAGAAAAATTCTATGTTTTTCCATGCATCTCTGACCCTGTTTCCAATTATTCTAGTAAACACGGGTGTGTAGGAAGAAGGGGAATAATTGTGTTTTAAATGGTTGAAAATAATGCAATGAAGCCCTGTAATCAGATGCTACAGGATGTGGGTATTCATTTCAAGGTTCTTTTTGCTAAAGATCTATCCTGCAGTGATCAACCAGTGGCAGTTCTTGGGCTTCAGACACAAATATTGAGGAAGGCAAAGCTGGGGAGATCTTCAGATCAAATTTATCCATGGCAATTTTAAGGATGGAGTGACAAGATCAGCTGTGGAAAAGTAAGGAATGAGCTAGTTAGTTATCCCAACTAAACAACCATTTAATGACCCTTCAGTTGCTTTCATTGGAGGTGCTTTTGGACAAAGTTCTGCTCTCAAACACTCCCCCTGCTACTATAGATGTTCCCACCATTATTTTTTTTATAGCATCGTCATTGTTTCCAGGAACAGAGAAAAGAGAATTTGATTATGTTTGTATCATAGCATCATTCAAGAACTCCATTGGGCTTGACTGTGCAAAAAACAGATTAAGAGAAGCTCTCATTCCCAGACAGCTGAGGAGGATGAACAACAAAGAACAGAGGAGGAAGGGACACAGTCAAATACACACATAGTAATATATACTATTATATTTACTTTCTGTTTTCAAAGGTAAGACACATCTCTCAGCCAAAACATCCGTTTAGTAACTCATTTTTCTGTAACGAGGACGTGTTTGGGTGTCAAGGAGAGACGCTTAGAGAGGGAGATGGCCTCAGAGAGATGTTCAGAGAGAAAGAGAGCATTCAAGGCACGGAGCACAAAAGTCAACAGCTCCAGGTCTTCAAGATAATTTTGTTTGTTTTGAACGTGGTTTAGCCTACTGGCAGCCTTGCCTGTGCTCACTTCAGAGAGAGGTGCTTATACTGTAGTATGTACAGTATGACTGCACTGCTATTAATACACCCCAAGGGAAAGGGAGGACGGCACTGTACAGTAAGTGTGAAAAGACATCTTGTGCTGGCGGCATCGTTGTTGAGTCATTCCATCCTGTCTGCGGCTGTGGGGAGCAGTCACTTCAGGACCATAAAGCCGCCATGGGCTAATCGTTATAATAAGCACTTCAGGCAGAGTCTGTCTCCCCCCATTTAGTCTCCCTCCTCTTTAGGTCTGTAAATATTTGTCCTGTCCACGTCTATTGTTGGCACAGAGGCATCAGAAGAAAGTTCTCTTAAGCCTTTGCTTGCATATTTGGTTTTGGGCCAGCAAAAGTTAAACCCGATCATCTTAGCCTCTTACTGCCCCTGCTAATTCCTTTTTTTCGGTACCGAATGATGACTCTCTTCAAGATGGGCCGGAGTTTCCTGGGGGTAGGTTGGCACTCCCCTGAGGCATACGCATTTAATAGCATGTGCCAGTGCAAGTAAACAGCAGGAGAGAGGGTTTTTTCTTCCTTTTGTACACACTATCCAATTTGTTCGTTGGCACTTTCCCTGCTCATGGGGAAGAATGGCTGTCTCTGTATACAAGCCAGGGTTTGATTTATTTATTTTTTGCCTTCCTTCCGCTAGCTGTCTTCAGCAGGCACACCAAATTTCCAAAAATGAAGGTGTTAATACAAGTATCGCTTACTGCTCCTCCTGCGACATCTATGCCACTGTTATTTCCAAGTTACCCAAAATGAGAAAAGAAATTCGCGTGAGTCAGGCAGACTGCCTTGACACAGACTGTTTAATGTAGGAGTGTCTCAGGGTCATGCATATTTCTATTAATATAGGGTTAAACTTGAGTAGGGAGCTCTGGTGTGATTTGCCTATTTTTAGCAAAGTCACACCAATGCAGCAAAACCAGCCAAACTAAACCTGGCTTGGTTTGCTTTGAATTTGTATGAACAGAAAAAAACCCCAACCAAAAAGCAAAACAATCATTACCTTAAGGTAATGAAACTTACTCTTTTTATTCCATGCTCAGCCAGCACACTAGTCTTTATGTCTATGGTGGGAAATTTTGTACAAGGTCCTCCTTTCTTTTTGGAGTCCCCGAATGATATGACCATCCAGCATCAGATGTTCTACTTTTGCAGTGGAAAGTGTTGAAACCTAACTGTTTTCGCGTCTCATACACAGGTCTTTATTTTTCTTCACACAAATTAAACCACAAAGACCTCTCTTGAATTCTGGTCCTTTCAAAGTCTGTATACAAGGGCACAGAGAGGCTGTACCGTTTCTCCTTCCTACCCTCGCAGAAGGTTGTTGATGCAAGGACAAATGAAGAGTTTGGATCCAGGTGTACTATTTGTTACTGTTGAGAATAAGATGTTGTGTGTAAATATTCTTACTGTATCTTTTGTGATACCACCAAGGTTTATTAGTCCTGAGCTGAACAGAATAAATCCGTGTTAGAGAAAGTGATTGGTGCAAGGATTAGAACATATTAATTTTCTGGCTTGCAGGAAGGCAAATTGTCTTTAAATACAGCAAGTGAGAAAAAAAAAACAAAATATAATAAGAAATTCAACAGAATATCTAGGGATCTAGGGAAACTGTGCGTAGGAGAGTAGAAAATGGTTATCGCAAAGTGTGTGGTGGGAAAACCCCTGTATCCCAAGTCTCATATCTCTGGAATGGCTCAGTGAGAATTTCTCCTCAGCTGGGACAAGCTAGCATCGCTCTATTGACCTTTTCGAGGTTCAACTGATTTACCGTAGCTTAAAATCTGACCTTTTGTGTCCAGATAGCAAGGTGGCATAGAACTGCGAGAGATCAGAGCAACACTTCCTAATCAACATGAAGGCTTCTGAAGCAGATAAAAAGGTAGCGCTCCTGCTTTGCATTCTTTAACACTTTAGCAGAGCAAGCAGGATGTTGAAGTTGCTCTGAATGACATCGGAACAAGGTTCTTGTAACCTTAAAAATACAGGTGACGCTGATTTGTGTTCTATTCTGAGAGCTTAAAAGATTGAAATGTAAGCAACCAAGCCGAGACATGGCCCAATGCACTTAGTCTGGTAACACTGTCACCACAAATATAGAAATAAAGATCATATCTGGGCACCAGCCTAAAAAGGTTCTACGGACTGTTAAGCAAATTAGGGATCAGATAACACGTTCTCCCGGTCACTGGGACAAAGCCTGTCTGCCTCAGAGTAAAAACATACATCGAGCCATAGCTAAAATGCTCGCTCTCAACTTCTTGTCATGTGTGAAAATCCCTATCATTTTTATGGCTGTGCAAAGCATTAGATCATCTGAAAAAAATGACAAAAATCTGTAGTTTAAATTGGCCTCCCCCATTTATTAGGCAATACCAAGAGTCAGCACAGGTCTTGGAGCTCACCCAGAGGAAGTTTGGTATTTGATTTGAACACGCACAGTGCATCTCTGAAATACAAACTTGACGTGGAGGCCAAGATAAATATGTTCAGACATGCAGCCTGGACCTGCAGTCCATGTTACATGACAGCCCGATGTTATGCTCTTAGCCTGCGAAGCATTTGTAGCAGAAATCATCCTTGCAGAATGGCAAACAAGGGCTTTCTGTTGGTTTTTTCCACTGCTAGGGCTTCATCTCTAGCCATTACTAGATTATTAGCCATTACTAAATTATTAGATTACTAGATAATGAACCTGGCACACAGCTGAAGCTAATGTGAGAAAATAGAATTGTACGTATCCCTGCATGCACCAGCTCTGAAGAATTGATACTGCTTATGTGTTTGTTAGGTGTAGGTATGATATACCTTTAGGCTGTACCACAACAGTATCTGCATCCCTGTCTTTCCCAAGGCCATCTGTGATCTTCCTTGCTGATATGATTCTGTAGTTCCGTCTTCCTTCCTATCCTTCCAGTCTTACTTGCATCAGGAAGACTAAATACATATATATATGGGATTGTTGGATTCCTAGTCAGCAAGATCCTGGGATAAACAGCTTTGGCTGCTCCGCTGAAAAAGTTGCTACAAGATGATGTCATCTGGCAGTAGGCACCAAAACAAGATGTGGTATTGCAGCAGCTAAAAATGACAATCATCTGCAATGCACCAATATTTAGGTTTCATGGTCCTATAAAGCAGTTCCATTCACAGAGAGGCAGCTAAATACTGTTTGAGTTCTGGCTCCTTGCAAGGTTTACTGCGCCTGTATTATCCACGTAATTTGGTGTAACAGAAGTAGAAAAAATACTATACCTAAACAGAAGCAGACTGTTATATTTACTCCAAAAATTACTTCTCTGCTTAATGCAATGTCACAATCCAAGTGCAGCTGGTTTATAAATCATTGTTTTGAAGTCAGACTACTTTTAAACTCTTGGGAAAGCACTGCTGAGAGATGTATTTCTGAAGCTGTTTAGCAAAATGTTAATTTGAAATTTGCTGTGTAGGAGTCTGATCTCATAATCTCCAGAGTCAGGTGTTCAGATCCTTGTACAAAAGGCCGTTTACGTTAAGGAAACCGTCTCAGTACTAAAGGCGGATCACAGAAGGGCTCTCTGGTTCGTTCGCAAGCTGCGCAAAAATTTATATGCAGTTTTTTTGCCTGAAGAATTGACTGCTAAATAACAACCATATTGGGCTTTGAAACATGTGACTGCCTCTAAGAAGGCCATCAACAGCAAGTAAAAAAGTGAAGTTCCATAAGGACAGAAGGCAGTATATAATCCTCTTGCTAGAAGGTAAACACTAGGGCACACAGTGCACAAGCAAGGTGATGTTTTGACTTAAAAAGACAAAGAACCCAAGAATTACAGAAATGTGCATAGATCAAAAATTGAACTTCGAGAATTGTTATGGCTGCCTTAGGCTTTTAATCCAGCAAATAATATGATAGCTTGAGATATCTCTCCTTCACCAAGTATTCAGGCTGACATTCAGGATGGGGTCCAAGCCCTGCATGTAAGATCAGGTATCCGTCCGCTAGTGACTTACCACACTTCACCTGAAGCCAGAGAAGAGACTAATATTGCAAGCCTGCAGAGAGTATTGGTCTTGCTCTCATGAAATCTGTATGGCAGGGTGGAAGGAGCTCAGAAATAGAAGTCGTGATTATATGCCACAGCCTGCTTGACACCAAGTTCTCCACGGAGCATTTTCAGAATTTAAAAACTTGCTCGTAGCAGAAACGGAGTTTTCCCCAACATACGGGGCATTAAGTAGCTGCACAAGGCAGCAGAGAGAGAGCTTGCATGGTACTGTTGCAAAGCCGGTGGTCGGCAGAAGCCACAGATGAGGGTGCTGCCGGAACACCTTCATCACGCCATGATGTGTACAAGGGAGAGGAACCACTGATGCGAAACAAGACAAAACCGAAACTTGGCTAAGCCTTTCAGCTTATCAACAAGAAAATGCAGCTGATGAATGATCTCAGCAAAGACTCTGCTATTGAATTGAAAAATTTGAAAGCCATCATCTGGGAGCACATCATAAGCCATAAAGCATAAGGTTTATTTGGAGCATTAGCCAAGGTCATGGACATACAGGAGAAGTCTTCATCCAAATTACGTGCGGGTAAAGGCCAACTACTGATGACAAGGGGGTTCTCATGAAACAAAGTGCCCTGTCTTCGGGGCAGATCATTAAGTTGACAGCAATAAAATGATGCCAAAAATGGTAGGTGGATTTGGTGAAAAAGGTGTTTTTACTGCACAGTGATACTTATTGTGCTAGGTGGATGCTTATAATCGAGAAAATAGGAATACGCTATATGGTGCTGTGTGTCTCAAGGATACTGCCCGAGCCCACAGACTGGGCAGAGCGCGTGAGATGTGAAATGAGATGCAGAACATGCTTTCGTGTGGTTTGCTCCTGTTAAAATAGAGTTATGGCTTAAGCGTGCCTGGCTGTGTCCTTAGCGATCTTTGGTCACATGAGCAGGCAGAAGCTCACGGATACTCAGTTGTGTTAGAGAACACAGATTAGGTATACCGAGAAATTTAAATTCTCTGCATCCTTTTTGTTGAAAAAGCCTCAAATAAACTTGTTTTCCCGGGACAGAGATTTGTACCCGTGTCAGTTTTGAGTCAAATCAGCAGGGTTTTTTTAATTATTTGAAACTTAGATTACTTAAGTTCATTGGGTTTATGTAATTTTCCATTTTATTTCCCTTTTCTCCTGGCAACTGTTTGATAACATGAACAGCCAGAATACTTACAATTCTGATGAGTGATTTCCAAAGACTCAGTAGCCTGGGTGATTGCTGCCCTTGTGAGCGGGATCACTGGAACTCCCTACGCAGGCAGCCAGTAAATCTGCAAATACGTGCTTAAGCATTAAAATGGTACACAAAACTGAGATAAATTAACTCCCACAAACGTTTTTCTTTTCTGTGCAAAATGGGAAAATGGAATCAGCAGCCTAAACGAATGGAGCTTTTACATGTTCCATGGCATTACATATTATGGATTGCAGAGTAAGCCATGTTCCCTGGTCAGGGAAGATCTGTTCAGTTATTTTTAAAAGTGATGTAGAATACCTCTGAGTGTCTGGGTGAAGGATTATTTTAGACTAGATAACTGTATCCCTCTCACATAAATCTCAGCTTCTTTGATCTAAATTTTAGATCAGTTCTGCCTTTCTTTTGTCTGGTTTGGATGTCTGGATACTTGAGTTTTATCTGCCATGCCTCCCTTTCAGTACGTTCCTTATGAATTTTAACTTTTCTCTTTTTCTTTTATGTTTTCTCCTTAATAGCTCCAGTGTCTTTTAGCTTAGATGTAGCTAAACAATACTTGGTGTTCAGTAATTGGAAAGATGATGGTGTTAAGAACTCCCTAGATCTCATCAAAGCTGAATTTAAATAGTCCATATTAATATCTGAAAACAAAGCAATGTATTCTCAGTAGAATGAAACATTTGAGGACATAAGGCAATTTTTTTTTTTAATTTTCTAAAGCAGAATGTTTCACTTTCTCATTCCATTCAACCCTGAATTGTATTTTCTTTAGATCATTGGATGAACTTGAATGGAACAATCTGTTATTTTTCTGCAGAAAATCATCCTTTGTTAGTGTGGTCATGGTGTGTGTTTTGGCCGTTTGATTGTTAGAAACAGATTTTTACTGACTTAATATAGTAAGGTACTGATATAAGATGCTACTTTTCCAGTTACCCTTGCTGGGATGATAAAAGATAGTGTGACCTGTGATAGATATCTGCCTGGTCTACAGCAATTCTTGTGAGTTATGCAATGTATTCACCATCTCTCTCTGTGCTTTTACAGATGATAATATTACATGTTTTGCTGTAGAGTCTGGAATCTTCCGGCTTTTTATCGCTGGTGTAATAGTACATTTGCTTATGTAATGCTTAACTGTTTGTCCCACTCTCAGCTTGTGGTGTTTTTGACTGTTGTGCTATTGAGGTATTTTTGGCAATGTTTGTCTGTCTTTGTTGTTTGTGTCTATGGACTGACTACTATTTCTATTTGTAGTATCTAAACTGGCTTAATTTACGATGTCTTTTGTTTGCAACAGTCCTGAGCGTGAAAATACTTTTGCTTCTGGAAAAGCGTTATGGTCCGTGCAGTCTGTCCTTGGACTTCTGCTGAAGTCAGTGAGAACTTTCTCGAAACAGTGCAGGGATAAACCCTATGCAACACCAGGCACAGCTGATCCAACACATCCTGGGAGCTAGGATTGGGATCCAGGTCTCTGTCCATCCCACTGACCTCCCTAATTACTGCTTGCTTAGTTTTCTCCTGACTTCATCATTCTCCATTTCCAGGTACCATACAGACTCAAGTGGGAGCACAGAGGGAGATGCCATTGAGTGTTTGGTTGTCCGCTTAGGAGAATACCATCAGAAAAGGTGAAGGACATGGGTTTAAATTCAGGCTTGAGGTGGAGTTGAACTCGTGGTGCTTTTGGCAAGTGTTTATGATAGAAAAGGTGAGCAGTAGCACCCTCTCTACCAGCCAGCCTTTTAAAATGGATGAACCCTTCTCAGGCTTGTGTCTGTCCTTAACATCGGATTCAAAGCTCCGCATCCAAAATGGATGACAATGCTAAATTCTAGCAAGAGCTGAAAATTGAAGTACATCCTTGTACTTACCGTGTCCTTCTAGCTGACTATAGGCTGCACTTCACTCAGTGCACAGGCTTTCTGTATCTCACCTTCTAGAAGTGCCTGTTTGTCTCCATTGCCTCCGTAAGAAGCTTCTGATTCTTTTCCTGTCTGTCACTGCGGTGAAACTCAAGGGAGAAGTCACTAACAAGTGATACGCATCTGATTCTCACCCCTTTCTCTGAGAATTTTCCCCTGAAACATTTATTTTGCATTCTCCTTGCTTCTTCCCTTCACTAGTCCAAGACATGAGTGGCTTGTTAAGTAGGTGAAAATAGATACAGGCACTTGGAAATTCCTATTGTTCTCCAGAGAGATGACTGTCTAATGTCCAGCAGAGCAATGCCTGAGACCCATCTGTCAAGATAACAGCTGCCACTTTTTCCATAGTTTGTTTATAAGATCACCGAGATCAAAACTTAGAGATGGAAAAGACCTATTTATAATAACAAACTGTGCTGTTAATAGCTCCTTTCCACTGTGGCTCTGAAGATACTTTAAAGGCTTACTGAAAGAAGCCTTTCAAGATACCTAAGGCAAAGTATATTAATTAATAATATCATTGCTGGATATGCTAGTGACTCTCTTTCTGACCTTGGTGTAACTACAGTCGTTGTTTCACAGGGAGGGAAATGAAGGTGAGTTATACTTACACAGCCGTCTGGTGACAGAACCTATTATTTTTGACATCCAGCTTTTTGCTCTGATCACAAATCTACACTATTCCGTGTTCTTGCAGGATTCCACTCTGAAGAATAGTCCCGAGTGCATCATTCAACTTACTTTTAAATTACCATCATCCAGGTCTTAAACTGCTACATAGATTTTTGCACTTTCATTAATATCAGGGGAACTGTGCCTGTTTACACCAATGAGAATCTGCAACACCAGGAGCGATGAACAAAAATAGGAAGCAAATGTGGCAAAAGAAGAATTTTGTAGCTAATATTATTTCAGAATATATTCTGAGAGTTTACAGGCAGAGTGATGTTTATGACACTGCTAGGGTCTGCCTTGGACCACGCGAAACACTTCACATTAAAAACGGTACTGCAAAAATACTCTTTTTTTGTGAAAGCAGGTGCATTTCTAGTAGGTGGGAAGAACAAACTATACATCTATAGAAAGATTTCTTCCTTTGATGAGTGTATCTCATGTAGCTCTTAAAAAGACAGCCTAGAAAAATAATGGTATCCAAATAAGACATTGTTCCACTGGAGTGTTGCAGCAAATGATAAAGACTGCTTGGCAAAATGCTGGTTTCATTTGATCTTAACGGTAGGCTGAACTTCTGACAACATAATGAGGGTTACCCAATACATAACTTGTTAGAAAACCCTTCCAGAGTTCATTCAAAGACTAGAAGTGTCTTTTATCTTCTATTATTTCTAAAGCATGTTTACTGTATGCACTACCACACAGTAAGTGACTAGGTAGATCTAGATAGACCTGCAGTCACCAAGTCTAAAGCACCTTAGGCAACATAATCCACAGGAAGGCATTTGGTATGCAAATCAAAACCAACTTGGTTTAAAACTGTATTTTTTCACTAATCTTGACTCTGATTGATAAAGTTGTTTTGGGTAGAATTAATCTCAACTGTATTCAGCTGCCTAGAAGTCTATGCTCTGTCCATGTCAACGGAGAGAGTGCAGCATCTAGATACCTGTCCTTCTCCACTCTTGAGCAAGGGACTCATTCCTTGAGTGAAACAGCAGTGTGTTTCACCTGAGTACCCTGGAAACTGTGTGCGTTACGCTGAAGTGAGGCCCCATGGTGGCCCCAAATTGGTGCTGGTGAAGTCATGCCTCATTTTCCCACATGGAACCGCAGGCGGGAAGAGACGATTCCACAGGGATTCTCCGAATGCACAAGCAAGGGAGAGCATATTGCATAATGCCAGCCAGGAGGGTTAAACCACATCTCTAAAATAAGACATACTACAGGAGTATCTGACCAGTCTGGATCAAAAAGTTGGATACCTTGGATAAAAAGCATTTGACTTCTGCATTACGTACGTTTTATGTACATATCATGATGGAATGGCAGTGTCTGCCTCTGACTTATTTGGAGTATATGTAATCTGGGCATATTGACTGTGCCTTCTTACATGGCTCAGTGAATACCCATTTTTATAAACTGTGTTTTCTTCTCTGGTTGCATCTTGTGTGCATCTCTCTCTTTGTCCAAGAATGTTTTTCTTTTTCTCCTTATTTATGATCAGAGTACTTGCTAAGTCTTTTGCATGCTGTTAGATGATTGCTGTGTTTGTCAAGATGAGTTTCAGTAAAACACTGCTCTGTGAAGGCAGTATGGCCATGCTATGGGTTAGTAAAGTTGGATGTTACAAAGAACCAGGTAAACAGGGGCTTGCAGGAGAGGAAGAGCATTCGTTCACAAGGGATGTGGGGAGAAATGTTGCCCCCCACCAAGGGCCACCATGCCGTCTTAACGTCCTGGTGTTAAGGATAACACATTAAAAATACACTTTTTCATGCTCATATTTATTATTAGCCTCTTAATCCAATGCCGTACTGGAGATGGGTAAATTTGTCACTAGGCTGTTGCTAGCTTAAGCAGGAGAATCAGTAGTGGTGTGCTGATAAATTACGATTTCAGCACAGATTTTATTCAGAAGGAAATGGAGGCTCGCACTGCAGGTCTAGATAGTTGAATATCAAAGGATGCCCAATCTGGGAAAAGCTCGTCATTAAAGCACACCTAACTGCTGATGCAGTATTGCTATATTGGGTTGGAAAGGTGTTTCTTCTGACAGATCATTCAATATCCCCTTTCCTTGAGCAGAGGAAGAATTAACTAGAAGCTGGTTCTTTGCTCCCAAAGCCCCTCTCTCCTGTGATCTCAGAGCCATGCTCAGAGCTTTCCCAAGAAATGTCTGATGATCCTTATCTACTTTCTGTTGCTCTTTTCCATGCTCCCTGCACCCAGATCTGTATTCAGAAGCTTTGGTGACCTATCCTGGGCCCTTCTTGTGCCACACGCTGAAAGACAGGTGGCAATCACGTTCACCTATTTCAGTGAGTTTTAACCCCCTGCTGAAGTACGTAACTTCCCCGTAGAACGTCATCTGCGCATCCATGTATGTGCTACAGGCTAAAATATCAAATCCATACCACCATTGCATAGGCAATCATAAAACAAAAATGGAGGGGGAATGAAATGTATGCGTGCATTGTGGCATAGGATAAGACTGAGAATGAAACCAAGAGGAAAAAAAGGAAATTAATTGTGTTGTCCTATTATCTTGGTGCACTAGATGATGGCCAGAATTCTTTGGCCAAGCTCTGCTGTGTGTGTTTGGGTGGGAAGTGTTGCAAAATGTCATCTTTGTATTACAGCCATGCTCTTGAACTGCTCTTTGTGCTTCTTGGGCAGAAGGACCTAGCCCCGTCAGGAACTTTCCCTCTCCCTCCAGAGCCCATGTTACAGGACATGGTATTTAGGGGTAGAGACGCAAGAGATGTAAAGTATTTCTGTAGTAATAGGTTCTCTCTAAAATGTCGCTTTAGACATCTATTGTTGCACTCATTAGCATACCCAGATTGACCTGATTCTGCCGTGCTTATTCAAGTGAAATTTGCCTTATGCTGCAAAGCATGTATATTTTACAGCTGAACTTTATAACAGTAACAGAATCAAACCCTAAAATAAAATGGCTGTTTTAAGGCAATAGGATACCAGAGGAATTGTTTTGGTCTCCTTACAATTCATGTAGAATATGCTTATTGAGCCTCATATCTGCCTTGAGGGTAAATCTACTTTTTGTTCTCTTTTAAAAATATGCAAATCTATTAGGACAGAATAATGCCTTTCAGTAGAGTGAACTAGACAATTGCATGTAATTTCCTTGGCTGTGAAGTCAAGCTAAGTGCAAGGCTCTTTCATATTGTCTTGTAGTTGTCCGCAACACTGATATATAGTGCATGGTAATGCATTATTGAATAGTTGTCTGTTGTGTCTTCATTGCATGCTGTCAGCTGCATAATAAATAATTGATTGTGTTGCTCTTACTCCACATTAAAGATATATGAGTATATAATACATGAAGAAATTGAAGCAGCAAGGCTGCCTGTGTTGAAAAGATCAGCCGTCACTGAAGTGTGCTGCGGTAACAGGAACTAAGAAGTGACCACCACCGCTATCCATTTCCCATTTCTATACTTTGAGCCGGTGATTGTTTGTCATGGCAACAAATGGCACATTCAAATTGTTCCTGTTGCCTTTTTAAACAACAACAAAAAAAATGTGGTAAAAAGCTGATATGCTGCAGAGATGCACCCCCAGTCTCTTCAACTATTAACCCCATAGAGTGAAAATTCCCTTAAAAAGGTTAATCATTTTTTCTTAAGTGGCTGTGAAGCATCAGAAAAATATAGTCTAAGCCAGCAAATACTTTTTTCTTCGTAAGTCTTTGTTTATATTAAGCAGAGGAAATGTTAGCAGGGAAAAACTGAGTTTGTGTATACGGTGGTACTAAACCTCTGTTGTTGAAATGCTCCCTTGAAAAGCCGTGCTTCCCTTCTCAGTTGAGTTGCCAAAGTCCCTGTATAGGACATGGTAAGGTGGCCCACTATTGAGGCATAGCGTGGGAAATGAAAGCATCCTCCAGCTCACGTTCAACTCTCGCTCTTTATTTCTGTTACAACAATCATCAGTTCTGATGAAAACCACTTTCATCAGTAAAATTGATGAGATGCCAAATTTGTCCAGAAAAGAGTTTGCTTTGGAAGTCAGATGAAGGAAATCAGAGTATGTGCTACTTACTGCGTGGTTATTTGGAAGGAGGCTCATGGCCAGGTATAACTACTGATTACTGGGAGCTGTTGTTATGATGAAAAAGTATTAAAAAAACGAATGGCGTTTTGAGGTAATAATGAAATGGCAAATGAAGATATAAGAGGTGTGAGATACCTGGCTTACGCAGATCTGGATTCTGATGGAATGAGCTGGAATGCTGAGGCGTGTTAGGTCCTCGGCATTTCCCTGGGAAGCAGAAACGCAAGGCACCGACTGTATTTGCCTGAAAAAGTGTTTCCCAGGTCTCTCCATTTAGCACTAAGACATACGGGAACTGTTCTTATTCCTGATGGGAAGCCAGAAGTTTTTCAGGTGTGTTAGCATGAGATTGGCCACGAGCTGGTGAGGAATGCCGCTGAACGCAGAGGGGTTGTCCTGCTTTACCACAGGAGTCAGAACTGAGTCCTGAAGAGAACTGATCTATTTTAATGTAAAATGTGAGTAACACGACCAAAATCTATGGAGTTCTGCTGGTGTAAACCAACCTGGGATATGATTTGTGACTTTATGGATGTGTTTCTCCCACCACTCCTATGCGATTATGCTGAACTCTGCTTTGCTGAGCTGTGCCTTCCTCTGTACACTGTGAAGGTGTCAATGTTGACACAAAGGCTTCTGTACAGTTTCTAGAAAATTCCCAATAATATATTTTCCAGATTAAAAGTGTATATTAGTAGAAGTTACAGTTGCAAATGGGGGGAAAATCAGAATTTCCAGCCTGTGTGATGTTCTCCCGACAGAATATTGACGTATTTTGACATACAAACAACATATTTAAGGGGGGGGAGGAAAGAAACACTGGAGATGATAGATAAAAAATTCCTAACCCACAGCAACACTAACTGCAGCAAATACTGCCTCTGAGAATCCTAGGAACAAAACCGAATGACAAGTTTGTAACAGCACAGATTTATTACAAGGCATAATTGGAAAGATGATTGCATTAAAGGGCATTAAAGTATAGTCGCTGTCCTGAAGAACCTCTGGTCTACATAAAATGAAACAGGATGATGTCCTAGAAACACCTACTGAGTATCTGCCCCTCTTTCTGCTGCCAGTATATGTTCAGAAAGAAGCTGTCTTCAAGTGCATGTATTGCCTTTAAGTTCTGTAGGCAACTAAAGTTTGAAGAAATAAGGTAATGGAATATTTTGCAGGTGAATGTTGCTGTTTTTTGTAAGTCGCCTTCTCAGTTTACCCCTTTAATACTTGTGAGGTAAGTGAATCCCATTGTACAGGATAAAAGGAGAGCAACTAGTGAAATCAAGGGATTTGTCCTGGATTGGGATCTCCTTCTTGTGATACCCAGAATATGTCAACACTGCAAGGGCAAATAATTCAGTAAATACTGGAGCCAGTGAAGCCTGGGATGCAATTTGGTCTGCTTCATTTAGGTGTGGAAGGATGAGTTAATACCTCCTCACTTGGGCTGTATAAAAAGCTGGCAGTCTAGCATTTAAAATTAATGTTGTTAACTTTTTCAACTTCTGTAAGTTAGTTGACTGAGAATGATAAACAATTCCAGGAGGTTATTGCAGTCCTAACATCTAAGTCTAGGTGGGATGAATCATTCTTGGAGATACCTCTCTTTCACCATTAACAGTAGAAGTAGCTTAGATGACAGGTTGGAGATGCAGTTTCTACCTTTGAGATGGCTCACGTTAGCAGTGGAATTTTACACATAAAGTTTCCAGATTCAGGCGCCTATATTTGACAGGCTGCCTATGGAGGCCCATCCATCTTCTGTATAGATAAGGGTTTGGGCGTGGTTTGGGGCATGGTTTTGTTGCGACCATGGGCGTAAGTTAGGTGTCTAAATAGCCAGGCTGGCTCTGTGGATTTGTGTTATGTGGTTGGTTTAATTCCCAGCTGAATCATTCTCAGATGAAAAAATCCTCTGGTAAAAAGGAGTGTAGACTGTGGCCCAGCTGCAGCATTCATGTCTTTACGTTCCTGACCTCTCCCCAATAATACAGGTTCTCTGATAACAAATGAAGGTTGAGCTTTTCTCTTGGTAGAGCCACTTATGGGATCTTCTTCCTACACAGATTTCTTTTCATTACGTGCATAGGACCTTTATGTCAGTATGAGCCCTATTCTGTCAAACTTGTTTGAAATTGGCTAAAAGATTCGAAAGTTATTAGGCAAGTACAGGCAGTGTCATTAGCCCTCTCCCCTTAGGAAACAGCCTCAAATGATGTGATGTGTGCTGAGGTTGACTGACCTTAGTTAGTTAATTCAAGAGTAGTGCAGACACACCTATGTTTTAATAAGAAATAATAGCTTATGTTAGAGCCAGGCTGAAGTTTTGTTTTCACTGCTGTTAGCCCAAATGGCATTGTAATTTTGGCAGTTTAGATGGATCTCTGGTCATATTCCTTTACAAAATGATTTGTCCACTCTTTTATCTTCAGCTTCAATGAGCAGAACTTCAGTGATTCAGCAGGACCCATGATCTGAAACATGTCGTTTTCTACAGCCACCTGATTTTTAAAACCTAGTTATTAATTAGGACACCTTGTAGATCAGAATATTTTCAAATTTGCACAATATTCTGAGAACTGAGTTTGTATATTAATTATTTTAATACAATGATTGTTACCTTTCAGAACCAAGCGTAAGGTTATTATTACGAGTAAGCATGTAGGCATCGAGATGTCCTTGCTCAGTCAAAACTCTTATTGATTGTTCTGACTTTGCAAAACGATGTCATTGTTCAGTTCCAGATTGTGTGGTTTTTTTCTCCTTGTTGTTAGCTAGATAAATAAAAGTGCTAGCAGGACGAAGATGGGCATCCATCCTTGTTGAAGAATATTAGCCCAATCAATTTTTTCACAAAAAGAAAATCAATTGATGCATTAGCAAGAAAGAAAATAAAACATTATGCTCTTTTAGCTCCCAGGAGTCTGAATAGTCGACTCTTAACTTTCAGAAATAGAGAGATAAGAAAGATCTAAAGTTCAGATCTAAATCCGGATCGGAACTTCTCCAGGGCACATGGGGACTCTGACTCATTTCTAAACTAGATGTGCTTTTAAAGGGCAGTCATATAAAAATTGACCCTCCGGCCAGAGTTTCGGCGAATATGGACACACCTGACTCTGAATCCCAGTTTGTCCTCCAAAAGCACTGAGGTGGAGTGCTGACAGAGGAGGTTATGTTTCTGAATTCATCACTTGATGAATTTTTAGCCATTGCTGAGAATAGGATGTTGCTGTAAATACAGGAGAAGCAGCCTGCTTTCTTCTACAAGGCCTAACACGTCTTCTATAGGCTTTCAGTGGTGAAATGGGAGTCAGCTTTTATACGATATATATTAGAGTAGCAAGATCATGGGAGGGGGACACATTGTTTTAAGTGAGAAACATTATCCAGTAGCTGTTTTCAGGATCTCTGAAGAGTTATTTCTGGTTCTTGATGTATGGTATTTAGTGAACCATCAGACCTTTAAGCTAAGTATTTTAATAGGATTTAGTTACAAAATGAAGTGAAAGCATACTAAAGTGTTGTGGAACTTTGCATCTGAATCCGAACTTCTGGACTGAGGCTATTTTATAATAAATATCTTCTTCTACCTCCTTGGGCTGCCTTAAAGAATTATTAATGTTTGCATACTGCTTTGAACATGCAGACTGTAATGGCAGTACTAAGTTTTAATATTAAAACTATTAAATCTTGGGATTATGTAATAGTCTCCTTCCATTTCATAGAATCATGGAGGTTTTATGATATGTTTAAAAATAAAATTGCTGTGAGGGAGGACTGCCATTTAAATTTAAGATCAAATACTTCAAAAAGGATTACATTATATGACTGAGAGTTCCCTCCAAGCTGCTTTTCCCTGCCTGCCCTCCTCCATATGCAGGCTGGGTTTCTACAGTACAAATGAACCCGTGTTTGTCTGTAACTAGAAAGCCTTGTGCAGGCGGCTGGTGCGACTTCCCAGCCTGTGTGGAGGGGGTTTANGCCCTCCTCCATATGCAGGCTGGGTTTCTACAGTACAAATGAACCCGTGTTTGTCTGTAACTAGAAAGCCTTGTGCAGGCGGCTGGTGCGACTTCCCAGCCTGCGTGGAGGGGGTTTAGGGGTATCGCTGTGCAGATATACTGAATAATGTGTGTATTTACTTACTTGCATTGGAGCATACATAAAATACTTCACTATTATACTGTGAGAAACTTAAGGAATATGATGAGCGCTAATGGCGAAGGTTATGAAACATACCTTGTGGGCAGGTTATTCCATAATTTTCCTCCTAAGGCCTTATACTCATGCACACGCATCTCTGAAGTACCAACTTTGACAAGTGTTGGACTTAGTCAACGGGTAATTTGCCTTAATGTGGTGTTTGGTTTTAATATTGATGTAAAATACCTAGGCACAGAGCCCCACTGGAATGATCAAATACTGTATACTCCTTACTGCAAGTCCAGCATGCCATAACTACTGATTTACCTACTCATGAATTGGGAGACATCTATGTCTGAGCTAGTTGTTTGAGCCCCCCCTTACATTCACTGCAAAGAAATAGGCACTGCTAGGATCCAATTCATTATGCCCTAATGTAGGTCCCTAGATTTGGTTACAGGAATTGCCCCTGAAAGTGCATTTTTCTCTGACTTGATTATGAAGGGAAGCAGAGTAATTAGCTCGAAAGTAGCTGGCTATATCTAGAAGCACCAAACTTGTTAAGGTGACTCCTACCCTTTTAGTCTTTTTTATTTTGGCACACCTCTTTATTCATTTCTTTGAATTCTTTGATTCATAACACAGACTTTTTAAGCAAGCAAAATATGCCTTTTTTGTCGTTGTTTGAACAAAAACTGATGGTTTTCACTGAGAAAGAAAACTTATGCATCAAGCCGGTCTATGAATATAACTGCTTTAATGAAAAGAAACCAGTAAGTCTGTATTTTTCATATTGGATCATAAAGGCAGTATTCTCAGCATTTTCTGTCAAAGCTGTGCTTGATAATGTTGTTTTTGACCAAAAACTTTCTCAGATATTTGCTTATTAATGAACTTTTCTTTGTACAGAGCCTTGCACAGGAGAGTTGTGGTGTATGCCCAGAACACTGGTACTACAGCATCACAAAGAAAGGATTTATTCTTGCAATACCCAGAGTATTATGTTTTGAAAGAGCAATTCCCAGTTACTTTTAAAAGTTGAAAGCTACCATAATTATCCACTCTTTGAAAAGAGAATGAGAATACCTAATGGTGTAGCTCTCTTGTGAAGGTTTATCCGTTTGCTGTAGAATCTGGGCATGTGTTCAAAATATAGGGGTTGAAACAGTGTTGTGCCCATCCAGAGGAGTGAGTAAGGTGTTCCTGTGACTGCTCCTCTGGCTGAATGGACATACAAAGAATGAAGGTACTAGAGTAGTCATAGAAATGTCCTTGCTGTTTTCATGTTTTGGAATGCAGCGTCTTTTCCGTTCTTTGAGGAGGAGACACATGTAGCTGTAATGTTTAGTGAAATTTTCACGTGCAGGGTGTGGAATGGCCACTTTTGTGTAATGCATGTTGTTCTAGTACTCCGGAGTAAAGCAAGGAGGAAAGGTAAACAGCCCAAGGTACCAAATATTCCTTCTAGGTATTGTGATGTGAATTTGCAGGAATAAGTCAAAGTAACGCCTCTGCACTCGCATAAGTTTAACTGGCAGCAGATTTGTCTCAGGAGTTCCCAAACCTTGCTCTACATCCCCACCCAAAGGTGGAAAGCTCCTGCTGACCGTGGTGAGCTTTGGGCCACGCTTAGCAACAGCCCCCTGGTGACCTGACATCTGCTCGGCAAGGACTGTTCCCTTCAGCTGGTTACGCTGTTAAAAGAATGTCTTAAAACACATGGGAAGTATTTAACGAGAAGTAAACCTAGTCAAATTTATATTAAATTTGGTTTCTTTGTCGCAGGTTTGTTTTAGGGAGGGGTTTTTTGTGCTTAGGAGCAGACCTGAATCAGGCATCTGCGTTGGGATTCTCTCTTTTGCTGCTTCCCACTTGTTCCTTGCCTGCTTTTATCTCCTTAGCCGGGAAACTCCACTCTGCGAGCAACAGCTCTTCCGCATGTCTGTGCAACGTTTGTTACAATAGGAGTTATAACCTATTGCATTAAGAATCTATTTCCATCTTAGAGCCTAAATTACTAGAAGGCAAAGGTAACAATATGGTACCACTGCGTTTGAGTGTCCTGGCTTATCCGCTTTGGATGAGGCTTCAAAGTGAAAATGGAAATGAGCAGCTGATGTGATCAAGACATTAAGTTTTCACTCCTTCCCTCCCCTCCTCCTCCAGCACTTAAATTTAGATGTAGCTCAGATTGAAACTGTGTGTCTTGTTTTGGCAGGAATGCTACAGAATGGAAAGAAGTTTGATTCCTCCAGAGACAGAAACAAGCCTTTCAGGTTCAAGATTGGCAGGCAAGAAGTCATTAAAGGATTTGAAGAAGGTGTTACACAGGTACAAAGAAATTATTCTGGCTGAACTTCAAACTGGCTGAAGGGTATGTGAGCACAGCAATGTCCAGTGCAATGGTGACAAGGCCAAGTGGAAATCACAGTGTAGGATATGGAGTGGTTTTCTGAAAGCATGATCCATTCGAGCACAGTAGTTCCTGTGGTTCTCCGCCGTCCACCCAGGGACATCCCCTGCCCACACAGCTTCCCACGTGGTATGCGTTTGGGAGGGGAGAGGTGAAGTCCTCTCCCTGGGTGCCAATGTGCCGCATAAGCCCCATCCCTTTCCTATGGGCAGCTCCACAAATAGACAACAGTGGCCTCTGAAATGTTTCAGGTGGCTGCATTTTATGGAGTGGCCTCTATTCAGCTACTCCGTAGAAGTCCAAGCTGCCATTTTTGATGACTTCTGTGACCAAGCTACAGATTTTGACCCTTACTGAATAAGATACCAAACTGCACTGTTAGTTTTTGTGACTTCAGGCTCCCAGCTACAAAACTTAACATTCACTGACTAACCCTACGCTGAGGAAAAGGAAATTGCCCTCCATTATTTACAGTGTTGAGTGCCAACACAGTAAAACCCTAAAAGAGCCACACAATGCAATTCATTGCCAACTCTTGCTTTTTGTCTGCGGTGTTGTGAGGGCGCACTATGTGAGGAGCGTGGTCAGGCTGCTCAAGTGCAAGAGTGAATGAGATCAGGGTGAGAATTCCTCGTGATTCCCTGTTTCGAGGTCCTAGAGCTCAGTGTAGGAGGAAAGTGCTCAAATATTGTTATAGAAACAACTATAACAGGAACAGCTTCTTACGCTTAGAGAGAAGGGAAGAATGCAAAATGAGAAACAATCCACTGAGGAATGGTGTAACCATGCTTTTACAGAGAGAGAGAAGAGAAAATGGTTTCCAGTCCTGTGGAGAAAGCAATGCAAGCATTCCCTTCTCTCCAGCCAGAGAAAAAGTCCATTTGAGGAATCCTAGACTCTCTGAAAAATACCCACCTTCCTCTCAAGGATTTGAGTTGGACTCTTTCTTATTTGCTTTGCAACAAGGCCTAAGAGGAGCTCAGGACCCCAGAGTGCTGCAGAAACCAGAAGCCAGTGCAGATAAAGCAGTGGCAACAAGCGCTGGGTTTATCCCTTCCTTGACCACTCTCACTCCCTGACTCCTGTCCCTTAGTTAATAAATAAGTGGCCAATAGCCATTCCAGCCATCAGTGTGGCAGCACGCTGCCCTCCTGCTCCTGCTGGTGGGTCGCTGACTGGAGGCCAGCTTGTGGCTGTCTCCTTCCACGCCAGGGTTTGGAGGGGTTTGGGGAGCGTGATGATTGACACAAAGAACAGGTTGACACTTGGAAGGCAGCAGGTCATTATGCCTAGCATGCAGATTTTTCAAACCTTGGTTTAATGACTGTGAGATGTCAGCAGCATCTGCATTTCTCTGCTGCACTTCTGACAGTGCAAGGTTGCCCCATGCCTAAAACCCGTGCCATGACTTGCCAGCTGTCTGGCTTGCAGGGACCCATCAGAGCAGCAGACAGCCTGCCCCCCACAAAACCCTGCAGGGACCAGGGGAGGTCATCTGCTCTTACACCCTCAGCTCCATGATAGGAATACTCCCGGAGTGTGGGAAAGTTCATATTCACATTTTTCTTCTACCCAAAGCGATCAAAACTCTAGCTTTGGCATATTTTATAGGACCTGAAAAAATTCAGCAGGCGATATTGCATAATCTGTAGTCCAGTGATGTGCCTGATCTTGGAAGAGAGGGCTGAGTTGAAATCACTGCTTCAAATCAGGGGTTGTATGCACCAGTGCATGGTGTGTGCAGAGCAGTTTGAGAATGCTCCAGCCCAAAATACTCTGTTGGAAGAGCGAGGATTTGAATGTTGATGCCCTCAAACTCGATGAGCACTGTTACCTCCAGAGCTAGTCTGGAGTGAGAGAAATCAGCATTTCTGTCGGTCCCAGGGGCAAGGCCTCTCTGCTGGAACAGCAGAGGCGAGACGTTTGCCCTCAGGCTCGGGCTTGGGCTGAGCTTAGGGAGATAAATACCTCTTTTAAGTAGGATTGCACCAGTGTTTACTTTGCACCTGCCCAACAGCAGAAAGTTGGGTGTCTACAGCATTAGCATTTGAGCAATGGTTTTGAAGTCGTCCCTGGTAGTGGCTGAAGAAGGAAAAAATGTTGCTGAATGCTTTTCAGAAGCTGAACCTAACCACGTTTCGGCACCAATCTCATGAATCTCATGAACAGCTCTGGTCGTAGCTGTTACTGAGAGCCTTTTCCTAATGCCCGCTGATGGTGTTACACGTACCCTGCGCTTTGCGGAAGGAGCTCTCACCTCCTGCAGCTGGCTCTGCTGTAGGCAGGATGGACCAAACTATGTGTTAAGAAGCTTTTGTGTGACTCCCAGACTGGCTCCGGCAATTTAAAGAACTGCTGTGAGAAGCCTGAGGAGTCAGGACAGCTGCATGTGAGCTTTGTGGCAGCTTCGGCTTGAAGCTGAGAGATGAATCTGATGGTCCCAATTCTCCTCGATTCTGTACATCTGTTGCATAGTGATTTGGTCTTTGCTTTCCTCCTAACACTGTTCTTTTTTTTCTGTCTTCTCTTTTCATTTCTCCAACCCAATCCAAAACCCAGATGAGCTTAGGACAAAGAGCAAAGTTGACCTGCACACCTGAGATGGCCTATGGAGCCACAGGCCACCCTGGGGTCATCCCTCCCAATGCTACTCTCCTCTTTGACGTGGAGCTTCTCAGGTTAGAGTGAATCTTCTCAAGGGAGTTGGCTGGAGACATCTGTTAATAACCATCCCTTCTTTCTCACCTTGCCAGCAGCGGGAGAAATCTTCACTGGAATCCCAATCTTCCCTGCTCAAGCTGTCCTGTCAATAGCGCCTGCCGTGCGGTTTCTTATGCCTTCCTTCTCTTTTTGAACTTTGTGGTGTCCGTATTTGCCTTCCATTAGCAGCTTTGCTTTGGGGAAAACGTCTACCGTTGTAACATTCTCAAGTTGTACATTTTATTTAATTTGCATGTAAGAAGAATTCATGGTGATGACTGCAAATATATATAAATATAAATATATATATTCCTTACTGAAAAACCACTGCCTTACTGTACACTTAAACCAAGAAAAAAAAAAACACAAAAGGTGCTCAAAAAAAAAATCCAATGTACGCCTTGTACAGGAACGGGCATTAGCCAAACAGAGTTACCTGCGCTGCCACTTTTCTCAACTTGTACGTTCTGCTTGCTGCTGTTTTAATATATACTGTCTCATTTAAGAATTAAAAGTATATATATAAAAACAATAAAATCTTGATACTTTACAGTTTCTATTTCCTGTTTTTCTCCTCTGGCCACTGGAGTTCTTTTTGGTGTATAAGAAGTTCTTCAAACAATCATCAACCCATTTTTTGTAAATTATTTATCTTCTTATGTGAAATACACATAATTCCATGCACTGCTTCAGTTATAGATGGCACAGTGGAAGATCTCTGTGGGACCAGAGGTACCAGGAATGTACAAGTAAGGGCTGCTGGGACAGAGAGGTTTCCTGACTTTCCATCTCCCCTGCCCTGCTGAGGAACCCTCAACTTTGGCCAAAATTTGGCTGCTGAAGAGATGGAAAGTGATGCTGCTCAAAGACACGCAGTGCCGGTCCAGTTCTATGCCTTTCCAACAGCTAAACTACTGTAACATTTTCTACAGGAGCTGAGAAAGGCTAGAGAAGGGCAGAATTGCATGCCTCCACCTTACAAAACAAATCTGAAGTGTGGGATGACGTGACCACTGAACACACCAGGGTTTTTTTAGGCTGCATCTTCCAGTGCCGTTTACACAGCCTGCAAAGTGATTCTGCAGGCTGGGCTCCTGGCACTCGAAACTGAGCAGTATGTATTTCGTTTGATGGTTCTGTGAATTCACAAAATGCTGGTTCCTCCTCTGGAGACGGGAAGATGCTTAGGCTGTCATTTACCTGGTTTTAGGAGCAGGACCTGATCAGTGAAGCTGCCTCTTTGCTGTTATTTTGCTTTGCCTAAACTCGATTTCTCCCCTCTGCTGTAGAAAAAAAGAGCGTCATTGGGTCACAATGTTATTTTTATTTAACTTGACTATAAACTATTTGCACAGTTTTCAACTGATGGATTTTTTGATGGAAGGGTTTCAAGCAGGTGGTGAGCTGTTTCCTTGTGTGAGTCTGCCTAAGGAGAACACACCTAGCACGAGCAGAGAGACCACAAAGCTATGTCGGTGATACCTCCTGGAGATGAGAGAGGAAAAGCAGAACTGGTAACGTGGCCGGTGCCTACAGCTCACGCCCTTCTTCCTCTAGGTGCTCACTTTACCCACACTGGAGTTTGTTAATTAATAAACCCATAAAATCACAGCACGGCAGGGGCTGGCAGGGCCCTCTGGAGATCCCCCACTCCAACCCCCCTGCTAAAGCAGCTGCCCCAGAGCAAGGGGCACAGGGACGCGTCCAGGAGGGTTTGAATCTCTCCAGAGAAGGAGATTCCACAACCTCTCTGGGCAGCCTGTTCCAGTGCTCTGTCACCCTCACGGTAAACAAGTTCCTCCTCACGCTCAGGTGGAGCTGCCCGTGCTCCAGTTTGTGCCCATTGCCCCTTGTCCTATTGCTGGGCACGACTGAAAAGAGTCTGGCCCTGTCCATCTCTTAGAGACTGTTATTCACCAAGCATTGGTAAATCTTTTTTCTTGCTCCTCTCTCCGTAAAGAAACAGAAGGCGTTTCGGGACCCTTTTTTTTGGGGCAGAAATCTAGGATCACTGCAGCAGCAAGGTTACACTCCCACATTTCACTGATAGTTCTTGTATTTAGGATGGGCTAATTTCCCAGTAATAAATAGGGAATTAGCCCTGCCAAGGTCTGAGCCCACGAGCTCTCCCAAATTATTTTTAAAGGTCCCGGTCTCCTTTGCCACTGCCCCGGGGTCCATCGCTGGTCTTGATTTGAGCACTGGGTTACAGATTGCAGGTGGTGCTGTGGCAGTTGCAGGTGTGAGCTCCTAGAGGTGTCTTGGTTAACGTAATGCAGCCTTGCCATGTCTGACAAACACTTCAGCACATTGGTCTAAAGCTGCTCTTACCGATGGCCCAGTGTAAGTCGCTCACTAAAGCAAACGAAAAAACAACATAAAGGACCTGGTTTGGACCTTTCCTGAATGCCTCGAAAGCGAACGGCGATGTGAAGGATTGGCTAGGCGTATCTGGAATGGCCGCACGTTCCCTCCGCCGTCTCCTGGTCCTGCTGTTGGTAAGCTTCTGCTGCGCCTGAAGCAACGGGCAGGGCATCGCTCTGCCCTCCTGCTTCTGCTGGGTTTCTCACCAGTGAACAACGCGTTCCTGCGGGGCTATAAGAGCTGGTAATATTCAGTCTTAGCGGCTCTATCTGCAGAGCCACTGTGCGCTTCCCTTTTGCCCTCAGCGGTACAGCCCGGCCATTACAGAGTCTGTAAAATCCTTATTACAGCTGGCTGATGAAGCGCTCTCCCCCTCATCACCCTCTTCAGAGACCTTTGTTGCAAGCATAGATTATTACCTTTTTTGTGACAATTTCATTTTTTAAAAAATCGGAAAGGAAAACTAATTGTGCTTTGTGATACTCAGGGAAATTAAGTCTTCAAGGAAATGTAATCTTCAGCTCTTTATTTGACTGCAAATGCGTTAATTTATTTAATTGTATCATCGATCAACGCACTACATATAATTATTACCACTATATAATGGATTGGAAAAAATTTACTGTCATTGCCTGTGTAATCAGATACGCTCTTGTTACTAATTTCTAAACAGCATCGATGGAAAAAATGACCTTCCAGGCTTAATTTCATGCCCTACTTCCTGAAAAATTAAATAGGAAGAGAGTACACACAAAACCCAGCACAGATGCCGAGTACGAGGCTGGTAACATCTGCCTTATTTGCTGCCCCCTCTGCCATTCACGTAACTGAACTCATTTCCCTGTCCTTTGATACTACATTTCAAATGAAATCTTGAGCAGACCTCATCAAAACAATCCTCCGGGCATTCAATTTCCATTCCCTCTGTCTTGCAGGTACAAATTATTATTTCATTTTACATGTGCGGGGACACTGAAAGCCCTGAATGGGCACGAGAAGAGAAAAGTATGAAATGGAATATTTAATGAAAGGCAGCAGCTGAGCTCACGGAGAAATCAAAAAGCTGCTGATCTTGAGGATTCACTGAAGGAATTTTTATTAATCTTATTACTCTAAAGAATTGCCTTTTATATATGTTTTCAAACAGCATCAAATCCTCATCAGAACAGGCGCCGTTGTGCAAGCACCATGCTCTCCGCTGTTGACAGAAGCAATGCGGTATTTGCATATGATTTTAAACAGGGCCGGCAGCACATGCTACCAGTGTTAGCGCTTGATGTTTTATTACCAGTATTTATTATTATTTATTAGCAGCATAAATCCAGCACTGTAACGAGCACCTCCAGGTCCTGTTACAGCGTTCTAAGCGCTCAGCAACTCATGTAAATGGCCCGCTGTCCTACGGTTTGGCACACGTACATGTGTGTATCTACAGCGTATCTATATATACGGAGGGGGGCAATCTGTAACCTTTAAAAAGCTACGGATGCTCACACAGAGGCAAGACCTCCAACAGGATTTCATTCATTTAAACACTTTTCACACAAGCTGATTCTTGCCTGAGAAGCTAAGTTTTATATCAGTGTGATGGGCAAGACCTAAAAACTAGGAGGAAGGGTGGGAGGAGCGACTGCTCACCTAAGCAGGACAACAGGTCACAGCTGCTTTGCGTTTAATGGACATGCATCACGGCTGTACCGACACAAGCAGGACAAGGCTGGCCAAGCGGGAAGGCTGGCGATGGCACCTCAGCAGAGCTTTACGTAGTTCAGATGCAGCCCCAGCTGCTAATGGGCTCCACGTCTCCCGTTGCCTGTTCCCGACCTCAGGGATGGCTCACAGGCACCTGCAAGGCTTCCTGCTGCAAACGGCAGCTTCAGGTTTAAGGGAAGGACACAGGTACAAAGAGCCGCAGAGTAAGGACATGGCTTTTGCTACACATGCTAAACACCGCGCTCATTCAGCAACAGGGGAGAAGGCAGACCCGTGCCGCTGATGCTTGCCGGTCAGGCACAGATGGGACTTCAAGCACCCACCCAAAGCCGCAGTCACAGGAAAACCATTGCAGGGGCCCCCTCCCTGCTGCTCTGGGGCAAGACAGCCAGCTCGCAGGGTCACCAGCACCGTTCATACTGAGTGGCACATGGCCACTGCAAGGGACCTCCTCCCTTTGCGAGCCAGAGGGGGGCACCCACAGCCGGGCACCCTTCCCAGTCGCTCGGGTGCGGAACACGCGTAAACATTCCTGTACTTACGGGGACAGGACAGACGCTGTACAAATTCTGACCTGTATCTCAGTCAGGTGACGAATGACTTCCTTCAGAAATGGAAAGGTTATGCACAGAAATAGCATAGCCTAAAGCAAGCCTTGATGAAAAAAGACAAAACTACAGACACATTTATTTTTTTACCAAATGGACACAAGAACAGAATGGTTTTGTAAGTGACAGATTTCAACAAAAATCTAAGGATAAGAAAACAGAAACATTCCTTTATGACAGTATAATGCACTAAACAAATTTTAACTTAATTTACGAATCCTCAGGCAAAGTACGTCTGCATCTGCCCACATTCCGCACTGGCTGGAAGTTGTCTAGTCAGGGAGTTAAACATCACATCCAAGCAAATAAATCCTCCCAAGAGGCGGGGTAACTTCGAACGCACACAGGACTTCCAGGTGGTTCAGAACAGAGGCAGAGGTTATTCTTCTCCACTTCCAAAATACACTGGTCACGCATACTCTGCAGCGCACTGATTTTTATTCACAGGACGTGAGTGTTGAAAAAGTAAGCCAAAAAATGTAAATGTTTTCTCTTCCCTCCACCAGGTACTACATCTAAAATGTACGTACATGAAATAAGTTCAAACACAAGCAGGAGACAACAGGGGCACTACAGGTATCGAAAATCACCACCATCATCTACTGTCTCGGTTTGGTTGGGTGTTCTCTACTTAACACTAACAGGCCTGAAGTGTATTCCTGTTGCTCCTAACCTCGGTGCACACCCGGGGACCAGGCAGAACGTCTGGAGGGGTGAAACACTCCGCCTGCTTGGTCCTGACTTGGAACGTCGGGCTAGAAACAGGACTGTGGTTCTGCAGCATTTGCCAGGTCACCCTTGGAACACAGAGAAGCCATGTCCACTTTGGGGGGGGCTCCATCTTAAAGCAGATCTTCAGACGTTTTACATTTATTTAATTCTGGTGTGAAGATCTAAAGAGTCAAATTACAGCTTACCAAAATTTTTAAGAAAAAAAAGTCATACTTCATTAAGAGTTCCTATGTTGAGGCCTTAAGAAGAGTTTTCCGAAGAGATCCGTTTATTTTGGTGGGTCTGTATTAATTCCATATTTTTCCTTGAGAAGCTTAAGCTGTTCCTCTTTCTTCTTTGTGTCCATCTTCTGGAATGCCTGTAATCAGGAAAAGAAAAGATGTGAGAAGAAAAAAAAAATCTCATTTTAGGACATGTTGTTTCCCAGTAACTGCAACCACCATCACTACGAGCATCATCGACATCACACACAAACAGCATTGACTCAATTCTCGACCTCGGAGAACGCCACAGTGCCCAGGCACCATCAGCAGCGGGCAGAACGTCAAGCCTAGTGAGTTTTCACCTGTAAGCAAGGCCCTGTCCCAGCTGTGCAGCGGGAAGGCCTCTGCCTCCTCTTCTCCAACACACACTCATGAGAAGCATGTTTTTTCATACCCTTGGTCCAAAATTTATTTTTTTTTTTTTTTTGCACACAAATCACCAAGTAAAGCTGAAATCCTGACAATTTATCCAATCTGTTCCCTCTACCAGTTTGGATTTATTTCTTAAAAATACCCAAGCAGCTGCCTTTTCAAACTGGCAGGGTTTTTTTCGCACTAGCTACATTCACAGGTAACTTACCCTCCCCGCCACGCCGCAGCGTACTTACCCTGTTTGCATTATAGTACAGAACGACAAGGTATCTGTTGCACACGTTGAATCCCGACAGGTGATCGCAAGCGTTTTTGGCATCAAAGATGTCTTCATAGACCACGTAGGCTGTTCCTCTCGTTTCAGGAGTGTTTCCACTGCAGAGCAAGATCAGTTTTAATGTTAAACAAAATGAACAGGAAATAGTTCTGGTAGTCCATCTAATCTCAATCTCAGCTAAAGCCTAACGCAACTTCACTAAAAAANCACACGTTGAATCCCGACAGGTGATCGCAAGCGTTTTTGGCATCAAAGATGTCTTCATAGACCACGTAGGCTGTTCCTCTCGTTTCAGGAGTGTTTCCACTGCAGAGCAAGATCAGTTTTAATGTTAAACAAAATGAACAGGAAATAGTTCTGGTAGTCCATCTAATCTCAGTCTCAGCTAAAGACTAACGCAACTTCACTAAAAACCAATTTATTACTATTTTTTTTCTAGGTATTAAAATACATCCCTGCTTTCCACACCAATCTCCACTTACAGTTCAGTCAGAGAGGACAGGAAAACATGAGGCAGCATGTGCTGCATCACGCTCCTAAAGGGAAATTCACCTCTCCACAACAACTATCAGAGCTGTTGCTGTCAGGGAGTTGTCGTATTTCTGGAAATACTTTACGTTTTTATTACAGCAATTAGCTTCTTTTATTTAATATTACAAGACCAGGCTGTCAGTTAATGGCTGTCTGGATCAGATGTCTCCCTAGGACGGAGTCTGGCTCTTGGCACAGCACAAAGGCAATTGAAGAGAGCCAAACCAGCCCCACTGGAGCGAGACCACTTCAGAGGCACGGCTGTCAACTATCGGACCATCAATTCAATTTCCTTTGCCCGAGGGACAGGAGACACGTCTGGGCACATAACGCTAACTAGCCCTGAGAGACTGCAGACCTTCCGAATCCAAAAGATCTCAGCTAAAAGATAGTTATAACAAACTTAATCATCATCAGAACTGTCTCTAAGGCGCTCGCTTCTAAGAAGAGAACTCCTGAGGACAAACAACATCGCACACATCCACACCAAGACACGTACACAAACGAAGAGGAGAAGGGGATAAAAACTGCACAAAGCACAAAAGTCGTTACAAAGGGAGTTCCACGTTATGCCTTGTCTTGTGGTGACATTAGGATTTCTGTGGAAAACAACACGAAGCTCCCCGACGGACGCATACATCAGCACGTCACTGACGGAAAGCTCCCCAAAATGTGTCCTAATCGCTTACGTCCCACTGCCACGCTGTTCCAACCTACACATTTTCAGAAACCTTACATATTAGTTCTCCTTTATGCTTATTAGCAAAGAATTCCACCTACTTAGCTGAGTGGTAAGTCTGGGCTGTCCCTCGTCCCTTCCCCGGTCACTTCCGTCGCCCCTCCCTGCACGCGCAGGATCTCACTAGCCACACATCCCAACACAGCATCGGCAGCAGATCCTCCCTGCCTCACTTGTTTACTCAAGGCAATTGGATACGTAAAACTCACTCTATTCTATACACCGAACAATCATTTTTAACCACTATGGCTCTGAAATGAGCCCTTCTAGTTGGGGTACGGAAGTTCGGCCTGTTTAACTGTTTACCATAGTTACGTCCTGCATAGTCAGAACAATGAAGCATACTGTGGATTAATTACCCACCCCAGTCTCCGAGCACGGGCAAACAGAGAGCGATATAAACAAGGATACCTTCTGCTCTAATCCGATCAACAACCTAGTCGAGAACTCGGAGATGCTGCAGGTTACTTTGCCAACTGGACAAAAGCAGTACAAAACCCCTTGTATCAAATATAAACTACATTGCCTTTCTACTTGTACATCTATTGAAACGTGACTTTCAACATTTTCTTTTAATAGTAAAAATTATTAAATACCAAGTTTTGTTTCCTCCCACTCCCCTTCCTAAGTATTTTTCAGAAGGGGAAAAAAAATTCCTTCCTATGAGTGCCAGTACTCCAGCCCGCCTTACTACCACTCTGAAAAGCTCCTCCTGAGTTCCAGCTTCAGCCTACTCTTTCTGCTAGAAACTTAGCACAACACAATACTAACCAGATGAAATTATGGTTTAATCCACAGCATTCAGACAATACTCAGCATAACAAGCAACATCAGAGCTCGGCTCTTCAATATTTGAAATAACTACAGAGGAGAACCTCAGATTTGCTGTAGCCATGTAGAACCCCAGTGCACTTCAGAACAAAACTACAGTCAGATCAACGCTGTCCATGGATCACATGGCTTGGGGACAAGCTACCTCCGATGCACAGGGAGTTGTTTCCAATATTTCTTTCTGGTTGACAGGTTCAACGGCGATAGTAACATCTCTATTTTTGCATTAGTTAAGTATCTAATACTCTTTAAAACACGAAAATTCAGCTTTTGCCTTTCTTATTTTTATTTGTAGTTAAGGTAAAAGGCTACCTGTATTTAAGATGTATTAAAGAGAGTAAGTCTCTCATATTTTACCAATATACTTAAGTTCACATCAAATTTAAGCTTCTTCACCCTATCTCCCAGCAATATTATTTGCACACCTAAGAGATACTGAATTCACGCATAAGAGGAAGATCATCACATCCATCTCAGGCACACATGGATACTGCTAAAGTGCATTTAACTTTTCCAGACGTGAAATCCAGTTGCTACCTACTGCAATAGGAATACCGACATACACCACATATACTAAAGCACATCAAATCCTTAACTTTTCAAAGAAAACTAAAACACTTACACTCTGATTTGTCGAATAGGCCCGTATTTCCCAAAAATATCATACATCTCCTCCGCTGTGATTTTATACGGCAGGTTCCTAATATACAGGATCCGGTTGACTTCTGGAGGGAGCCGAATCTGACGTGGGAACAACACACAGCGTGTTAGACCTTGAGCGCACCCTTCAAACCTTAAAAGCAGCAGCCTACGCGCTAAATCTTGGGGCTAACGTCTCTGAGAAAGTTCGTATGCTTCGCTGGTCCTTTTCTTTACCTTCCACAGCTACAAACTTGACGTGTTTCTGTCAAAAAAACGGGCCTGTCTGGAGGGGGCCGGGCTCCCTTGGCCAGGGAGGCGGAAGGAGCCCAGGCCGGGCGGGAAGGCCTGCTCTCGGCTCCGGGCCGGGGAACCCCTCCTCCCCGCCCCGGAGGGCTGAGGCGGGCCGAGGAGAGGGCAGTTAGGGCAGAGCACTCACGTTAGCTCGCTTGGCCGCTTGCATCGCCATGGCGCCGGTGGGAAGGAGGGGGCTGCCGCCCTGGGAGAGAAACGCCGGCAAGGAACGGGCCGCCGCCGCGCGCCGCTCGCCTCAGCGAAGGGCCCGGATGCTATCCCAGCCTGCACCGCGGCTGGCAC
>VZSC01012862.1:397319-409012 GCA_013398225.1 Steatornis caripensis | reverse complement strand
TGACTCAACGGGAGGCTTTCCTTACCCCTTTATTAGACAAAAACTGTTGACCAAGTCTGGAACTAGGATTGGATTCAGCCGCATCTAGACTCCTCTGAGAAGGAGTATAGAAAGCAAGGGGGTCCTTTCTGAACCTCATGATTCAACTGGAGGGCACTCCTTATACCCTTTTCCCTAAACCCTGTATACATCACTCCAACTCGACCCTGACTCGGTTTCCCCTATCCAACCACTGTACAATCACTTCTCTCTACGCCCCCCTGCCCCCCCTGCCTCCCGCCATTCACTGTGGCAGTTGCACCTAAGCAGCACTCTGACCCAATTCCCTTTCACAATTCCTTCACACAGTAAGTAATAGAGTGAATCTTGCCATCGAATTCTGTAAAGTCGCGCTTTTTACAGACTTATATTAAAAATCACCTTTCCCTGGTGATTCTTTGAGCGACTGTTAAACCTTAACCACTCTCCCCCGCGACAAATGTACAAGAAGATGTTGTCTACTGTAGATCCACAGGCAATTAGTGAGAAAGTTCATGATACGGTCATGCTTGCAGCAAAGTCATTCTCAAAGTAGGATGCATTTTCAGTTGTTTGGAGAACATGTAAGTTATTTCAGGGTTTAGGCTTAATGGAAATTGCCATTCAAGCTGAGAAATATAGACGAAAAGAAAAACTGACCATCTTTCCATATCCTTCCTTGTAAATATGCAATCAGCAGAGTAAGTTCTGACTGGGGAGATATGGTCAAGATTTCAGGATCTGGGTCTGACATACCGGGTTCTGACCCATGTGAATGGAGTGACAGAGAAAAGGTTCTTCAAAGGCAAACAGCATTCAGGTGGAGGCAACAAACAGATTTCATAACAGAAAGGAAGACGAGCTGTTCTGGTGGGATAGATTTGCAAATACACTTCTCACCTACAAAATGCAGCAGCTGAAAGGCTGTTAACCAGGCTTCGGGAATGGCTGCAGCCTGAATGAATGTCATATCGTTGGGAATTGGCATCAGGTAGCCTTCAGGGACTGTAACATATTCTGCCTGGCCACCTCCGGAGAGCAGAGCCATCACTGCATCACCGATCTTCCACTGGCCCTTGCAGCCAGGTCCGAGCCCAGCCACACTCCCAGCTGCTTCTAAGCCTAAAATATCACTTGCTCCTTTGGGGGGAGGGTATTTCCCTCTCCTCTAAAACAAAAGAGAAGAGAGGGCAAGGAAAGAAAAGCCACACATCAATGAGTATAATGACCCATGATATTTTACTCACATTCCTTCAAACTAAATCCCTATTTATTTAATCCTGCATTTGCACTGTGCAAACTTTCTAGTAATTTGAAGATCTTCTGTCATCTAGCAACACTCCTTGTTTCCCAAGTATGTTTTATTCTTAAAATTCTGTGTGCAAGTTCAATTTGTTGCGAGTCCCCTTTGTCCAGGCCAATCCATGCTGGGGAGCTATTACGGTCTCCAGTTGCAGAGCATGGCTTTCAGCTCAAATTAAAGCAGCTCAGACTTAATGTGATTTTCCCATGCTGTAATTGAGCCAGCAGAACATTTCATGTTTGTCTCAAATGCCCAGAGAATGGCCTAAACATCTAGACAGACCAGAGCTTTGGTTTTACATCTTTTCTTGAACGGCAGACACCTTTCCATGCCACCCCAGCATCGCAGTGACCCAGATAAAAACACCTATCTGCTCAATCAACAGACATCTTCTTTTAGCCCTGTGAACTCTCCCATCCAAATGCTCACCAAATCCAGTCTCTTTTAACTCTTCAGATTTGTCGAGACTTCAGATAGCGGCTTGAAAAACTGGTGTCATTTTCAGGTGCATAAATCCGCTTAACATACACATACCTGGAGTAAATCAGCCCTATTCAGAGCGCTGGCAGAGACCTTCACGAGAACTTCTCCTTCTCCAGGATGTGGTTTCATCACTTCTTTCACATAGAGATTTTCTGGGCCTCCTGGGCAATCAAAATAGGCTGCCAACATTTTCTCTGGAAAAAAACCCAAAACGAAAAAAACCTTTATGAATACAGGCGCACTTAAGTGCAGCTGGAAAACCTCAGTAATCAGTAACCACAGCTCCTCAGACTCCGCTCTGCAGACGGACCATGCGAACTGTGACACAGTTCAAGGGCAGAAGAGGGGAGGGCTGCCAGAGAAAGCCAAGGCAATGGAATGCATCAAATTTGGGGCACAACACAGCATCGCCAGAGCCGTTTGACAAACCGTGAAGATCACCTTGCATCGAGACACAGGCCTTAGTGCTGCACAGAGCCGTGCGTGGATCCAGCAGCGCTGATGAGCCATCCACCTTGCCTGTAGAAGGTAGCACGTAGATGAAAAGAAAATCCTTTGCTTTCGAGTTCATGCACGATTAGGGCCCCAGTGCTCAAATGACTAAAGGACAGAGGCCCTTACAACAGCAGACACAAATGGGATTTTAAAACCCTGGGCAGAAAGAGCCTTTATTTGACACACCTCATGTAAGTGCTGCCTTACGATCCAGCCTGTAGAGGGCAACTTGAAGATACGCAAAGGCACAACGGTGAGTTAGCGCGAGTGAAAGAAAACAAATGGTTTTAAAAATTCCTATTTATTTCCCTTGCCTGAGCAAATGATTCCTGTGTGCCTGATGCGCTCTGGTAGAGGGTCCCACTGCCGCAGGAGTCTTTCAGGTAACTCCTCAGACGCTGTTCCTGGGTTCCTTCCTGTTGGCACCAGCAGCTGAGATGGGCTGAGATGTCAAGCGTCCTCCTGCCTGGCACAATCGAATCTGGAGCAGTCTTCCCTCTGTCGCTCTATGTGGTGGGTGGAAGGGGTGGAGAAGAGAGAATCAGAATGGGAACAACCGTGTTATTTCCCAAGAGCTGGTACTATACTGAATACAGTTCAGGGCTGCTGTCCAAACACATGTGTAGANTGGGCTGAGATGTCAAGCGTCCTCCTGCCTGGCACAATCGAATCTGGAGCAGTCTTCCCTCTGTCGCTCTATGTGGTGGGTGGAAGGGGTGGAGAAGAGAGAATCAGAATGGGAACAACCGTGTTATTTCCCAAGAGCTGGTACTATACTGAAAACAGTTCAGGGCTGCTGTCCAAAAACATGTGTAGAGTGTGCTGCAAGCCAGAGCCTCGTCAAGTAAATACCACTGTGTGACAGACCACCGTGCCCTCTGTAAAATCACGTGCGTTATGGTATCTGCACAGGAAAAGCTAAGCGCATACTTAATTATTTGTTGTGAGACTGCAAATGCTTAATGATAAAACACCTTGAAACCCCAGCAATGTAAATCCCCACACGGTGGTGCTCTGTGGCTATCCTACGGTGAATGATCCGTACAAAATGTGACTTAAAGGCTTTTCTTTCAGATGCTGGCTATTTGCTGTTTTCAGCTAAACCGTTTAATCCAGTTCCACAGAATTTGTCTATATTAGCACAAAAAATTAATGGGAAGCCCACCAGATAGCACTGCGTAACAGATGCTTCTGCCCTCTTAATCTGTCCAAATTTAGTCCATTAAAAAAAAGACGCAAAAGAAGCTTTTGTGGCTGTTTTAGACAGTCCAGTAAACTGCATTTTTAGAAACGCTTTGTGCTAGAAGCAGACCCACGAAAACATTAAAAAACCACAGTGAGGATCCAAATATTCTCATTGCTTTCAAATGCACAGGAAACCATAGGAGTTGAAAACCAAGTTTCTAACTAAGCACAACGACTTCAAACTGTCAGACCTGCCAGCAGCGGCCCAAACCAACAATTTAAATAAGTTATGTCGTTCCGGAGCACAATTTGTGACTCACCTTTGTCCTGTAAAGGAGGGAGGCCGCTCTCCGCAGCAGGAAGGACCCCAGGCTGACCTCGGCAGCAGCGCCTGGGCCCCGTTCCTCCTCTCCCAGCTCTGTCCTTGCAAGCAGCTATTCCCCGGCAAGTCAAGGGGTGGACCAGGACGAGGTCATGTTTTACTTTGGAGGGAAAGACATGAGCAGGTCAGAAATACTAGTCCATCTCACCATTACTTCGACCCACGGACCTGGTTGATTCCACGGACTGAGGCAGAAATCTGTTTTCCCCTTCGGCGTTGAGGTGGAGATCCACCGCTCCCCCCGCAGCACACGGGGAGGTTTGGTCTAGTGCCTTTGTGCCCTTGCTGTGCTGCTCCCCGGGGTGTGTGCCCTGAACTGTTCGTTTGATTTCTGAACTCTCGAGTAGTGCAGATTGGATTTATGTAAATTCCGTTAAGGGCGCGTGAGCTGTGACAGTCCTTGTGCTATATATCCACCTGAGGAGGCTTTGTTGTGCTCCGTTCCTGCAAGGCAGCAGTGTTCAAAGTTTACTGGTTCACATCCGTCAGCCTGGTGCATTTCTTTTTGATGTTTTAGCCGCCTGATCGCAGCCCTTCGTTGAGCTTTACCGTCTCCCCCAGAAGGAGAAGGATCAGGTCGTGCCTTTCTCCATGTCCTGCTTGTCAGCTCTTGAGTACTTGAGACTTGTCAGGGAATAAAACTGACTCTTCAGAGTATTCAAAAACGATAAATCGTATGTCTGTCCCTGCGTATTTTCCTGCTTATTTTGAGATTTTTGGATTCAGGCTTTTAAACTCTTCTTTGAAACAAAAGTAATTTAGAAACAAATACAGCTAAAAATTATTTTGTTCTCACGTGAGTCAAAGAGCTAACTATTTGTTTCTGCAGATGGAAAGATGGTAGGAGCCTGGTCTTCTTGAGACTGCTCTTCTTTGATGTCCTACAGTACACTCAGTCTGATTCAAGTTTGGTAGTGACATTGTCCCTCCTCCCCAGTCCTCGGAGAACTTTGCAATCCACTACAGTTTAAAATAACTTTCTATAGCAGTCAATGACAATGCAAATTGACATGTTGAAAATGTGCTTTATTTGTAATACTCAAAGACGTACAGGGCGATCTGAGAATCCGTTAATGTAACAATCTATCTCCTTCATCCCTTGGGCCTGTGATGCTACGCATAGCTGTGATGCTATTACAGAACTTAGTTTGCTTAGAGAGAGATTAATAGTTTTCTTATCTGGAGACAGGCTAAAAGACAACATTAGCAAGATTAAGCAGAGCATCTTAAATCAAATCTTGAAGACAACACTTTCAATTCACGTAAGAAACTTAGATGTCAGATGCAGAGGGTAGTCCTCTTATGAACAGCAAGCCCTTAAGTGTTCTTGAAAAAAGAGAAGGAAAGTCAGCAGTTGGAGTGTTGTAAAGCAGCAGTTTCTTGCTTAAATTGGATAATGCTTCAAACTTCTCTACTTTATTTCCTCCTGAGCAGTCCTTCTGAGGTTGAAGCTCAAGTTTTCTGCTGATTCAGCTACCTTTCTCTCTAAAGTAGTGTACTATAATAACACAGGAAACAAATAGAAAAAACTTAAAAAATCAACAATGGTAAAAATCATATACAGAATTGCTGTAATGGAGATGCTTTTTTTCAAGATCAAATCCACCTCAGACTATACTGTACTCGAAAGAAGACAGCAGGATTTCTAGCTGAAATTAAAAATACTAATACCTATATTCATGAGGTATTATCTGTTCTAAAGAATAAACACTGAGCACTTTAAGTCATTTTCAGAGATCTCTCGTAACTTGAAGAAAAGCTACTTTGTCTTCTTTTCACAAAGAAATCATCCAAAACAGCAAAAATTAATTCCAGAGAATACCCATTGTCAAAACTGCTGCCAGTCTGGCCCTGGAAACACTTAGACCTTAGACTTTACTCAGGATCAGTGGCCAACCAGGGACAACGTGATTATGTGCAAGACCAAATAACTTGTGTGCAAATTGGTAGAGGATTTTGCAAGTGTTGGCATTTTTTGCAATCTCCCAGATTTACACTTTCTGCCTGCCTCCCGTGGCAGCAAAGAAGCTAGTATGAACTGTGATATGGGTCCTGAATTTATTACTGTGCCAGCTGGACAGACTTGGGACTAAATAACACAGCAGCACCTTTTGGATCTCCTCCGGCTCCAACTGTAGTACTGCAGAAAACTACTAGGATAGAGCTAGTCTGAAGTTAACTTAAAGTATAAGGCCCAATTCTTAGATTTAGTAAGTGTCATTACTTGCTGCCCTAGATGGAAACAATCCCTTGAAAACACTCCTTACCTGGTAGGACCATTCTGGTTTGGCAATATTTCATACCCATTTTGAGCCAGTGATTAAAAACTCCTATTGATGCTCTCAGTAGACTTAACCCAGTGGATGTCCTTGAGGTTACTGCTTGAAGCTGTTTGTCCTTACCTCATGCCAATGTTACCAGGATGAGCAATCTCTCTGTTCCTTAATTCATAGCTCAGCGTGTAAACGTCCCCCAAAATTCATATAATATGAAGTTAATGTCCTGGCCATACATTTCAATGACAATGACCTGTAATACCCAATCTCTAACAGATCCATCACAGCTGCTAAATATGACAGGGATGAGGCAGAATCATGTCTCAGCAGTGCAGTGCTTGTACAATGGTTTTGTGCTTAACCTACCACGAGACACCGATAAAAACAACGGCCAAGAACAGAACATAAAGCAGCCTGAGGTTGCTCTGATATTTGAGGCTGAAACGAACGTAGGAATGATCCAAAAAACGTGGCCAATTCAATGCCCTCTTCTGCAGTCAGATGTGTTTTGGTTAAACAGAGTGCATGGGCTGTGAAGTGTGAAGAAGTGGCGAGGCTGCAGCCGGCCGCTCTCTGCCAGCCTGGCACGGAGCACAGACCCACCAGCCAAGAATCAGGCTTCTGAGGGGCCAGCAGACAAGTTTGTTTTAAAACCTGTGTTACAGCCTCTAAGATCCTGTTCTTGATCATAGCTTTTTGAATTGTAAAAGCCTTTTGAAAAAGGTCTGATGAAAAATTTGTCACTGAGAGTATTATAGCTCATTGCAGACTAAACAGAATCGCAGAATCACAGAATCACAGAACAGCTTATGCCCCAAAACACAAGTTAATTCCAAGGAACCAAAGCTAGGCACACAGGGGGCCCACTTCCTATTCAGTGAAAGAAGATGGCCATATCCATAGGTTAAGTTGGATCTTACTGCTCCACAAAATATTCCTTAGAAATACCCTTGAAATTCCTTAGAATTACCCCTGCGGTGAAAATCAAGGCTATTCCAGGAATCTGCTTTTGTGTATTTTATCCATTTGGATGATGTGAAATTATTGTGTCCTTGATACGGAGTCAGCCATGTATTACATCACTAAGATGTGTAGCTGTTATTTGTCTCCCAGACCAAGGAAGATGAAGAATGGTTAATCCTTGCCAGCACCTCACACAAAAGGAAAACAACATTTGAGATGCAATCAGGATTCTGCAGTTGGTCTGCAAAGGCCTGGGTTTTGCAATATTTCCGAACAGGGAACAAAGAGTTAGACGTTAACGCTAAGTCTTTAAAACGCTGAGCCCATGAGAGAGGCACTTAAGAGGATTCACATAAAGGAAACGTGGGCAGGAGAGGGAAGGAAATAGGCGCATTGGTTAGAGAAGAGGTGCTTCGTTACTGTAAGACAAGGAAACTAGCTTCATGATGTCTCAACACATATAGGAAAAGAGACTCCAGCTTTTTTCTAGAGACTAGGCAGAGAGAGAAAGTTTGAAACCCTTAGAGAGCTCATGTGTCTTTGAAGAAGTGGACTGTGAAGCAGAGTATCAAAGCTGATGCTCTACAAAAGTGTGCTTAAAAGCTCAGCATTAGGTGTATGAGGTCAAGAAAATGGGGCTGCCATGTCCCATTTTGTTGAAGGTACTAACAGAAAACTTGCGCCAGAACGGCGCCAGAAGCTGTTCGTACCCATGGAGGCGTTGGAGCACAGTGGCATGTGGTGTCTGAAGAGGGTTTAGCAGTGGAGCCATAGCCATATTTGTGTTCAGTGTCCCAGATTTGCAAAATCAGAATGGCCCAGGACCACTCCCCATAGCTACAGCCGCTCTGTTTTGGGGTTACAGTGTGGGCATGGGTGCCGCACCAGCAGGTCTCAGTGCCAGGGAATGGACCTACGTACATCTGCTTTACTGGTGGAATCATTGAACACAAAGTGGTTAAAAAGGACTCCTTCAAAATACCAGTGAAATGGCATCTTTCTTCCAAAGATCAAAGATGCAGCATTAGCAATCGACTTCAAAAGTTGGGTTCTCAGCACAGCAGTGAGGCTGCACCCCTGTAACAGGGGCTGGGACTTGTAAGAAGCAAGTGTTTTCAGTGGAGCACAGCACTCGCTGCCATCACCGCTGCTTTGTGCTCTAGATTCCTGGAGTTTCTACCTCTGCTATCACTTCCCAGGACACTCTTTGGTCTCTTACATTAAAGCCAAAGGTTGTTGCACAGAATTTTCTTTCCTTTGTGTCGATGATAGCGGCGTTTTCCACATGCTTTGTTCTGGTAAGACTGTCATTCAGCACAGCCTGCAGTTGGTTCATTTTCATTCTGCACTGAAAAAAGAAATAGATTTGTAACTGTTCATTCCCCTTCCCTTTGATACTGGAAAACAGATCTTCCTCCATGTGGAATTCAAGAGTTTCAGCGGAAGTAACGCTAGGCCTCCAATAAGCAAAATAACAAAATAAAAATCCTAAAAACAAGAGAGCAGTGGAAGAGACCAGCAGGAAAATGGTCACCTTTATCAGAAAGGCCATAGAAGTCCAGTTACATTATTATAGTGGAAGTATTTCTGGTTTCTTTTTTTCCTGGCGGTTAATTTCCCCCTCACTCAGGAAACAGCCCACAGTGAAAACACTAAGGGATGAGATAAAACTTGCTACAGACAGCAGATCAGAGCAGAAATGGGGGCGGAAGGGTGGGAGGGTGTTGCTTTCTGGGCCAAGCTTGGCCCAAACCAGAAAACATTTCCTTTTAAATCATCAGCACTAGCGTGGTTATTGTTAGAGCTTTGGGTCAGTGTGACACTGGGAATCGCTTGGGTGCTGCTTGGGAGTAAATCTTAACATTTCTCTCATGTGATGAAATCTCTGTCTGTCTGCATCGGCAGCAACAAGAAAAGCTGGATGCTGGTTAAATCTTCAGAGAATTGCTGGTAGGCACCTTGTCTACTTCAAACCTGGCTGGCTAATAGGTGCTGGCAAATACTGCAGACCAACAGTTCTGCTCGTGCCATTGTGCTCAAATCACAATTAATTAGTAGAAAAGTAGTATTTTCTTATCACTAGAGTACAGCCATATCATACGTCAGATTGAAGTTTCAATTTTAGTTTCATGAAGTCCGTATTTCACGGTAACGTATGAAATCTTACAGTAGAATTTAGTAAACTAACCCTGGGTAAACCTTGCAGCTTTATCGCTACCTGACCTGGAGGGACTGATTTTACACGCGGGTATTGGAAATGACATTAATGTTGCAACTAAATGAAGCTATCGGGCTCGTCAGGCAGCTCAGTGAACAGCACGTCACGCAGACGTCAGGCGAGAGCGTGTATGACGAGGTCCTGAGCAATGAGGAGGTATTCGGATCATAAACCGAGAAGCAATGAGAGGCATGCCGGCTGGGGGTTCGTGGCCGGAACCACGACAAGAAGCCTGGCACAAGGCCGCGGCGCTCGGCCCGGCGGGGCTGGGGCTGGGGCTGGGCCCCGCGGCCGCTGCAGGCAGCCTTCGCCTTCGGGCTGACGGCCGGCGGCCGGGCCGGGGCCGGGGCAGCGCATCCAGGCTGCCCTCCGCTCTCTGCCCCCAGCCAGGCGGTTTCCGGGCCGCACATCGCGGCCGTGGCCGTGGGCCGGGGCAGCCCCGCTGCCCGTACGAGCGACCCTCGGCCGCACAGCGCTCACGGGCCCCAGCGCCCCGCTGACGCGTCTCCAAGGCAACCCGCACCTCGGGGAGCCCCACTGCGCCTGCGCATTCCCCCACCTCCGCTGAGCTGCCCCGCATACCCGAAACTACTACTCCCGGCATGCCTAGCGCCGGGAGACGTGCACGGGTATGCTGGGAGTTGTAGTCTTCTAGCCTCTGCCTCAACGATGGCGGAAGGCGCTCGGCTCGGCGCTGGAGGCGGCGCTAGCTCTTAGCTGCCCCCGGAGGCCGGCTGTCCTCGCTCCTGATTGGCTCACTCACCCAGGCTCTCCCTTTCTGATTGGTGGGAAGACCTACACACGACGACGGAGCCCTGGGGCGGGCGCCCACGTTCGGGTTGCCATGGCAGCGAGGGGCGCTGGGAGGCCGGACGCGGAGGGATCCGGCCGTGGCTCCGCCTCGCGCCGCCCCGCCTCCGTGCGGTGTGGCCGCCAGGTGCTGACCCTGTAGCGGGGGAGCCGGGTCGCAGCCCCCGCGGGCGGCCCTCCCCCTTCCTGGGAGGCTGGGGGTGATGGGGAGGGACTGCTTTCTGCGGCGGAAGGACACGGTGAGGGGACCTGAAGGGCTTTGGCCGTGTGTGGGGGTCGCTGCCCCCTTCTCCGCTTTGCCATGAGGCGGCTCCCACCGCGCCCGCTCCCCTCCGCCTGCGGGGCCTCCCGGAGCCTCGGCGGAACCGGTGAGGGGACCCCGGCACTGCGGGGCTCCCCGCGGGGCTGGGCAGGGTGCGGGGCTTTCCGTACCCCTGCCCCCGCGGTGGGCCCGGCCCGTTCCTCTGGGCCCGCCTGTTCGCTGAGCGCTCCCGAGCTGCCTGTTCCTGGCACCGCAGTGGCTGCCCCAGAGGCCGGATCTCTCCTCGTGCTCTGTCGCGGCACCGGCGGGATCCAGGCCTCCGTCCCAGGCGCCCCCCGGTGCCGAGCGAGGTGGTGACGGGTGAGCCTAGAGGCTCAGCCGGGGCTTTGGAGAGCACGGAGGCGCGTGTAAGGGTGCTGACTTTTTGCCACAGAAGTGATTAAAGGCTGTCCTCAGAGCTGCTGCCATGACTCGTGTTTGGGCAGAGGCTTTGCGTGAGTTCTGGCCGACGGGCGTTTCGGGGAGAACGTGTGGCTTTACAGAACACGAGTCGTGAAGCAAGAGAAGCCAGTCTTTAGAAAAAATTACTGACACAAAGCTATACCGCTGACAGCAAAGCAGGGTGCGGGTGTACCTAGCAAGGAATTTTAGGCAGGGTTTTTCTCAGGTTTGGTTGTCATAGACCAAAGGGCCCAATACAGAACAGCCAGCCCGCTCCCAAGGTTTAGCATTTGCAGACTGCAACTGTTGGATTAGATTAACTTCAGATTTTATTTTATCCACTCAGACTTTGGAAATCCTTTACTGCGTTTCTGTCCCAACACATGATTGAACTTTTAAGACCTGCAAAACAACTGGTGTTTTGTATGAGTGGACCCTGCCTTTGCCAGCCATGGAGAGTTGGCATCTCCTAGCAAGAGTCCAAACAAAATGGAAAAAAAATGATGGAGTTAGTTGTAGAATCTAGTTGGAGGCTTGCGACCAGCGGTGTTCCCCAGGGTCGGTGCTGGGTCCAGTCCTGTTCAATGTATTCATCAATGACTTGGATGAAGGGACAGAGTGTACCCTCAGCAAGTTTGCTGATGATACAAAGCTGGGGGGAGCGGCTGACTCCCCAGAAGGCTGTGCTACCATTCAGCGTGACCTGGACAGGCTGGAGAGTTGGGCGGAGAGGAACCTGGTGAAGTTCAACAAGGGCAAGTGTAGGGTCCTGCACCTGGGGAGGAACAACCCCATGTGCCAGTACAGGCTGGGGGTTGACTTGCTGGAGAGCAGCTCTGTGGAGAAGGACCTGGGAG
>VZSC01012862.1:364391-396857 GCA_013398225.1 Steatornis caripensis | reverse complement strand
CCAGAGAGGTTGTGGAGTCTCCTTCTCTGGAGATACTCAAAACCCACCTGGATGCATTCCTGTGCAACCTGCTCTAGGCTAACCTGCTTTAGCAGGGGGGTTGGACTAGATGATCTCTAGAGGTCCCTTCCAACCCCTACCATTCTATGATTCTATGAACATTGAGGGGAAAAACCTGCAGCTAGAGACCGTACTGCTTGTGGTTTCTTTAAGGTAGATTGCTACAGCAGGCAGCTTTTCTGTGTTTGCTCTTTTTTGTCTCTCCCAAGGTCCCAATCCTCTGTGATGAGAGCAAATGTCTCCTTTGCTTTGTGCTCACAGAAAGGCTCAGTCTTTCTTTGTAAGAAAGATGGATGGAGGCTTAATACTAGTTATTGAAAAGAAAGGAGGGTAGTGGGAATTTTTTTTTTGTTTTGTAAGCTTAGAAAATATAAAAATACGTATTTTCTTCATCTTAAGCTTGTCCAGGGATTTGCACCATCCCTGTCTCAGAAGAGCAAAACTGCTTTGAGTGGAAGGAAATCTGCAAAAGATGCCCTGAAACAGGAGCCTGTGGCACCTTTGCAGGTAGGTACGCTATATTGCTCATAGGAAAAGTGTGTTGACTTGTCTTAATACCAAGTATAGGTATTGGATACCAATCTAATACCTAGTATATAATACCACAGGTATCTGGATGTTCTTCACTCCTCACCTTTTGCCGCTTTATTTTATGTCAGAAATTAGTTCAGTGCTAATCAGGGTGCCCTTGCTGTTACTTATCTGTGCAGGTAATAGAGGGCACAGCTTCCCTTAGTCGGTTAATGTAAGATGAAGAATAAACTGTGAGAATCCTTCCTCCACTCCTCAGAGACCACTAGGTCATGTATGCTTTACAGCGTCCCCTGGAACTTAGTAGACTTGGGCTGTCTGGAAAAAGGGGAGATCATTTTCAGAGCAGGGGACTTCTCAGGGAATACCAGCCTCCATGGCAGGCACAACACTGCAGAAGCAACAGGGCATATTTTGGCCCCCAAAAAGATTTACATTTCCAGATTTCCACATCATGTAGTAGTGTCTTAATTGTAAGCCCCTCTTTTACTCTGCTTCTGTTGTCTCCTCTGTACAGAGAAAGCAGGAAATCATGTTAGAGAAAGAGCCCGATAAGGCCAGTATGTGTTTCTCATTTTGGAAGCTGTCTTACAGGGGCTGAAAAAAACCACAGAAGTATAGTGGAGGACTGGGATTTTGTGATCTATTCTGCTGAGAATCTTTTAGTTTTCCTTGTGTCTGATGAAAGGAGAGTGAGCTTGCGAAGTTACCCAGGAGGGAAGGAAAGTCCTCGGTACCATGTGCAGTACATTGGTTTTTTTCCTTGCTTTAGGATTTGCTTGAGGATTTTTCTTTTACAGAATTTAGAGTGAAGGACATGAGCTTGCAAATTTGAGGATGGAAATTTTCAAAACTTGACTGTGCGAGGCCCTGAGCAATATTGTGTATGAGGTTAGCTGATCTTCAAGCAGGCAGTTGGACCAGATGACCTCCAGAGCTCCCTTCCAACCTCTGCTTTCCTGTGGTTTCTGACTCTTTCAGTCAGAAAAGACAGGAAAGCATTTCCATGAGGAGGCAGGAATACCCAGGCAGATGTGTCTGGCAGTGCGTAAGAGCAGGGAATATGAAATGAAACAAGTAAAGATGTAGATTAAAGACTTCACCTTGAGCCAGTGGTAGGAGATTTGAATCTGCAGTCTAGAGAGGCCAGCTGGGAGTCAGAGTGTCTGTCACTGAAGTGCCAGGTTGAACACAGTAAACTCTTCAAAGTTGTCTTGTACAAAAAAAAAAAATCATGTACAGATACCTGATTCGGAGAGTCTTTGTAGATTCTTTTAACTATTTTAACTATTTTTGTTGCCAAAAATAATTGAAAGCTTGATACTTTTTCATAGCTGAAAGATCTGGGTGAAGAATGTGGAGGTCAGTATCTCTGTAGGAGTAAGCTTTACTTTTGGTTCACTCTTTACCTAAGTAATTTTGTGAATACATCGTCTCCTGGAAGCAGTGTGTCTCCAGTGAATGTGAAGTAAATTGAGGTTCCTGGTAAAGGGCATTTTGCCTCTGTGGTTCTGCTGTCTCTCTGTTATAAATTGATCCAAATATACTGGTGCACGTACAATAGAGGAGATGGAATTTCCTGACTGGAGCTCAGAGTTAGTGCTTCAGCATACGCTTCATCTGGTAGAACAAACTTTAAAAAACACTAAAATGCATCCATCCCTATGGTGGAATGTAGCGGTTATTTCAAAGTTACTTTTATGTAATTGAAAAAGGCACAAAGGAAAGGAGTAAAACTCAGGAGGTGGAATTTGATAACTCTGAAATGTTTTCAAAGCTGACAAGACATTCCAGAATAATTTCTGAATCAAATTTTGTTCTTTGAAAATGTACTATCCATTGCTTGTGGAGATGAGGACAGACAGTTACTATCAGAGGGATTGTCTGACTGTAAACCTGAGACTTCATCTCTCTCAATTTAACTTACTGCGATACAAAAGTGCTGCTGGTATCAGCAGTTAGAATTCTATTAGAGATTTGTTTCATTGTTTGGTGGGAATTCTAAGAAAACTAGGTTTTTGCTGTTTATACAGTAGTTTTATATGTTTTTGAATGTTTTAATGTTTCTCCCAGACTAGTCCAACAATACATGCTATGAATAGCTCGGACACTGCCTGGCTACTAAGACCTAAGTGTCCAAGACCTATGAGAGATCGTGATCACCAAAGACCTTGGCAGGTGAGTGACTCTATACATTCCTTCAGCTGTAGGTTCTACTCTGAAGAACCGAAGTTCAGGACACATGAAACCAGTATCTGTAACTGGGATCAAAGATATTTGGGTGTAACTGAGCTCCTGTCTTGGAACCGGTGCCCTAATACAGCTGAATTTCTGGACAGTGATCTGGTCTGTCTGTCTGCTCGCCAAGACTGCTGTCCCTGGCATGCCCCTGAATTCATTAGCGAGTCCTGCTTCGCAAGAATGTCTCTCTGCTTTTGTCCCTCTTTCCTAGGCATGCTCAGAAATGTGCATTACTGGATCATGGGTGTGCACTGTCCTTCCTGTCATATTGTAGGTTGAGGCCGTCGAGTGTCCAAGTACTGCGTAGATCTTCCAGAGGAAGCCATAAGTTAATGCTGTGCTGGTCAGCAGTGTTAGTGCATTCAGAAATGATATCACAGCCTGTCACGTATGCATGAGTAGGCTGCTGACTCAGTGAGCACTGGTCTGATATTACAAGAGGTTTTTAAACTGTGAGTGGGTAGAATTGAATATATGTACCTATATCTATATATATCTTCAAACAAGTGTGCCCAGACCATTAAAATAATGGCTCTAAACTGGGATATCCCAACTCCATTGTTTCAACTGTGTGAGACGTTCTCCATCTCCTGTCCTGAAGTATTCCTGAGAACTGCTACAAGGATGCTTTGTTGTACTTCCTGCACAGAAATAACAAGGTTTGCAAGGCAGCACGGTGTGAAGATGTTAGATGAACTTCTTACTGTTCTATCCCAGCTTGTAGCTTGATTGTGGAACCTCTATGAGAACCTCATCTTTATAAAGCAAGTTGGCTTTTTATGCAGACCTTTTTACATTTATCCAGAGGTTCTCCTCAGCACCGGCAGAGAGTGGTGCAGCAAATACTTTTGACTGCCGTAGACCTTTTGGGAAGAAAAATACTCCCAAAGATTGGCTAACCCAGAAAGACTTCTGTTGTGTGAAGGTATGAGCACAAGAATGAAATGGAGTGCCCAGTATGAAGGGAGGAATGAAAAAAGCTTATTTGCAAAGTCCTGTAAAATCTGAGATATGTTTGCCATTGGGAAGGGGAACAAAGAACTCTATAAATATCAATCCAATGGGTTTTATTGAGCACTTGCATCCTTTCAGGGTAGCTTTATTGAGTTCCATGCAATTTGGTGTGTGGAAGTTTCCTGTAAAACCTCAAACAAGCTTGTGGCTAGTTAGAATCATGGACTCATAGAACAGCCCAGGTTGGAAGGGACCTCGGAAAATCATCTGGTCCAACCTTTTGTGGGAAAGAGACACTAGATGAGATTTATCTAGCACCCTGTCCAATGGCATCTTGAAAACCTCTGGTGATAGGGACTCCACCACAGCCCTGGGCAGGTTGTTTCAGTGAATGAATGACCTCAATGTAAAAAATTTCTTTCTTAATGTGAAGAAACCTCTCTCAGTGCAACTTGTGTCTGTTGCCCCTTGTCTTCTCCGTGTGGCTCCTTGTGAAGAGAGAGCCTCCATCCTCTTTGTAGCCATCCTTTCAGTACTGGCATACTGCAATGAGGTTCCCCCAGAGCCACCTCTTCTCCAGGGAGAAGAGGCCTCACTCCTTCAGTCAAAGGAGACCTAACTTCTTCAGTTCTGTAAGGATTCTTCAGACGTCTGTCATCCTGAAGGAAAACTTTTCACCTGTTCACCAATGTGTGTTCTGGGTATGTTCTGCTATTGGTTCTTCTCAGCTGGAGAGATGGCTGTGTCTTCCTGGTGCTGTTAAGGTACTGGTTTTAGAAAGGTTCTGTGATTATGTGAAGTAGGTCTGTCAGGTGTAATGCAACATGCTGATTGTTTCAAATAGGATGAAAGGGTCTTAAAACATGCCAGAAATTTAGGTTTCTCCTTTTTTCTTTTTTTTTTAATACTGCTTGTCTCCTCCATGCTTGCTCTGCTGTATGATATTCTGCTCACCTCAGGGTAAGAAGCCTGTTGGAGTGTGGAGCTGGTTGGTGGGGTCAAGGCAGGCATGACTGGAAACTACATTGTTTATTAGGATTAAAAATTAATATTAAGCACAAGGAGTAGCAGACTCATTTTCCATTCTGTGCCTCAGATGCATTCCTTGAGTCTTGTGCTGCCACCGCCGTGGTAGGCTTGTACAAAAATGCGATGGCTGTAGCTCAGTTTTTAAATGGCAGGAGAAGTTCGCAGCAGGGATGACTTTGAATTCATCTATGGAAACCACGGGACGCAGGCAGCAGGTCAAGCAGATGAAATGTGAATGTTTCAGCTCTGGCTTAGGTCTAAGTAAAACCAGGTCACTTGAGGATTAACTTGTGTTGGTAGAAATATTTAGTATGGGCGTACTGAAACTGATTTAAACATTTAGTATTACCTAAGCTGGCGTGAGCATCCGTGCAACTCTCATGAAATGCAAACTTGAAAGTGATGGCAATCGTACGATGCACTAGCTGAGCCTTATTTCTGAGCTGGGACAGGCCGTGAGCGTGCCATATGCAGCAGAGCGGCTAACGTGGCCATTTGTTAAGCTGTAGGAACTCGGTCCTATGCCTGTTCTCTTAGGCTAAGCTGATGCAAGTGAAGCAAATTCCTGTCAGTGTCTAAACTGAGGGTTAGTCCCAGAAAGCAGAACAGATTGTAAATTTGTTTTAGCGTAATGGAGATGGTCTGTCTAAAACAGGGTGTGTTTTAGTTCCCTGCATTGTAACTTACCTCCTGAAGTTTTGGCATAATGCTGAAAATCTGGTAATTTTTTTATAGTGATTCTTCAAGATAATTTTTTCTGTGGAAATAAAATTCTTTGTGAATTTGTTGCTTGTAAAAGCTGCTGATGGACCCACGAAGACAAGATCCTTCTGGTTAACCCACGGAGTTAGTGCTGCCTGATCATAGGGGAGATGCCCCCACTGTGTGTGTACACTGAGCTTGCATGGAGTGACTCCATCCCCAAATGACAGACAAATTTGGTCTGTATTGCTTGTGCTCCTTGGCCGGAGTGCGGGAGTGGTAGTGAATAAGCCACATGTTACAAGGAACTACCTGTTTAAAAATCAAATTGACAATAGCAGTGCATTGCACAGGCGGTTGTTCTTAAATCATGTTTTAGTGTCCTGATATTCACGATGCAGGGAACAAAGTCTCTGTGTTCTGATCTTCAGAAAGTGTAAGATGAGAGGATGATGCTAGAGGAGAGCGTGGCTGATGTCACGACGGTGACTGAGATTTAAAATGCAGACAAATTCATGAGCAGAAGCAGCAGTGAGGCAGTTTCCTGCTTTGGAAGGGTTTTTCTCATTACCTTTCCTCTACACTTCACTGTTTTCTTCTGTTTTTTCTTTTATACTTCCATGAATTTCTTGACATAATACCTCATCACGGTTTTAATTTGTTTGATAGCTATTTGTATAGTGTGGCTGTATCTGCATTGAAAATGAAGGTTGCTGCCTTCATCAGGCACATGTGAGCAACAATGAGCAGCAAAGAACAAGCGGTGGTGCAGTCGCGGTGGCCCCTCCATACACCAAGGAGGTGTACGGTCTGGTCCCGGTAAACATGTACATTCCAGTTCTTCAATGCTCTTCTGCTGCTGCATTTTAACCTAACTATTCTGAGCAAGTCTCACAAGGATTTACGGGCCTGTTGGTAATAATGATTTATTCTGCCAGCTGGGTTATGGTATAGCATGCCTTTAATCACAACACAAATAATAATTTTGAATTCAAAGTTAATTCTAACTCCTACTTTAAGTCCTGCTTCAGGTGCTTTTTTGATATTTTGTTAGGTGGCATGTGATGAGAGTCGACACATCATTGCTTCTGCTCAGTGCATTTTGGACAGAGAAAATTACTTTGTGAGGGTAAGAAATGGTATCTCTTCTCTCATTTGCTGTTTGCTTTCCTGCATGTCACTTTTTTTTTCTCTCGACCAGTGATTCGTGATAACATGTCAATTTGTATTCTTGGAAAACTAAATTTAGAAGTACAAGTTCCTGGCCTCCTCAGTCTCTTCAGGATAAGCTTAGGAATCATCTGTCTTTGGTAACTTACCTTCCTGTTTGCACCCATTTTCTGTTCTGTGGGTGTGATTAGACGGTGACAGTGGGCATGGGAATAAAGGGCGGGAGGGCTGATCTAGTGTAGCAGATTGCCAGTGCTGTAGGGGGAAGGTCCTTCTCCTGCTGCCTGTCTTGCACAGCCTGGTGCTTGTCAGACCCTCGCCCTGAAGTGATTTCAGCTCACTAACCTGGTGGGAGAAAGTGAATTATTTTCTGCCAGTCTTGCACTACAGCTTAAAAAATCGGAGTTTGAATGCCAGAGCTTGTGCAAGGGAGAGCTCGGAAACAAGTGGTAGGAAGCGGAGCGAGGGAGGGGCAGAAGGGCGGGCTTGAAAACAGGGCGTTTGCAGCAGTTACCAGCCAGATCAGGTCAGCCAAGCTGTGTAGCTTCACTTGTGGACTCTTTAATGTGGTTGGCCAATCGATTGTGTGGTTTTTATTTTCCATTTCTTACTCAGGAGGTGGACAGGTATTTGAGGCACAATGATTTCTTACATCTGAGAAAGAAGGAGATGCTGTACAAGAAATGGCTTGAGGAGGTTTCAGAGCCACTGCTGCAGAAAATTGAGGACAAAATGAACAGCCAGTCAATCAAAGAAATAAGGAAAAGGAGAGAAGAACAACTCTCTCTCTACTTAAACTACTGGAAAAAGAAGGTATCAGTGAGAAGTAAATTTCCTGTCAGGGAGAGGGCTACATACAAGTTGTGGACAAGATCAGGGTTTTCGCTGTTGTTTGCTGTTAGTTTGAGTAGGCTGGAGCTCAGGTATATCTTACCTGTAACTTATTTTTCCCAAGGACTTGTGTAATAGTGACATCCGTCGTTACAGTTGTCCAAGTTCACCATCAGATACGAACAATAGTATTGTTTGGTGCAGTGAGCATGTGCTGGAGCATGGTTATGGTGAGGCACCATATTGTGGTGGGTTTCCCTCTGTGAGCTGGACCATTTAGGGGGAAAACTTTGAGCTCTGTCAGCTGAAGCCAAAGGCTGAGTCTGTGAGCAGGGAGGGGACCGCACTCTTGTGTCTCAGGAGTTCAGCTAGAGCAACATGTTGGCAGAGTGTGAGTGAAACGTGTTTGTGGCCTTGGATGCCACTGATCAAGCTTTATAGAAGAAAAAAAGGTGGGAACAGGGAGACACCAACAATTTTCTTAAGTCTGCGTGCAGGTGACTAGATCAAATTCATGGATTCTGTGTGTTTCAGTACTCAGAAAACATTGCAGTCACTGTAGGAAATACTGGTTGATTTTGTTGATTTTGCTCTGAATTTCACACCTCTGTTGAGTATCAGATCCCATGACTCAACTTTCTACATCTCAGGAGTGGATATAAAAAGCAGTAAGAGCAGTTACATAATCTGCCACAAATAGAATAGTATAGGCTTTTCTTGTCAGTGGAAACCACTGCACAGTGGAGTTATGAGACTCTAAACAAGCTTCCCATCCAGAAATGAAAATGTCATGGGAGTTGTGTTGTTTTAATGAGAGCAGATGATCTCTTTTTCAAAGGTCTGATGTGAAAGACCCGTGATTTAAAGTGCATGTAATGACAAAGAGCTGAACCAGTCCTACTGCTGAAGTCCTGGGATTTAGGATATGTTTGGTGTACTGTACATATCTGGCTGTGCATTAGTCTGTCTTGCAAGCTTCTGTGTCAGGTCAGGACTCTGCTGGGTGTCCTCCAAAAGCAATAGCTCGTGTACTGGGATGAGTCCTTCTCCCTGAACAAGCACAGCACCAGGGATCAGCCTGCACCTTTTCTCCTTGCTCTGTGGTGTTGGCTCTGTCACCAGCATGTCTGAAAAGCAGGCTGAAGCCCTTCAGAGTAACAGGACAATTAATTTGCATAAATTTGCATTGCTTGTGGCAGCATTTGATAAATTTTGCAGAACTTTTAATACAGTTCTGTGTATTGGTTGATATACTGAATTCTGGCTATGCATTTTTTCTTCCCTCTCTCCCTTCTTTTTGTCCATTTTCTCTTGCTCTCTTCCCTGCTGTTAGGCTTCTCCTTGTCCTGTTCCCCAGATTTCCTAACCTTCCCCTTTCCATATCTGTTTTTCTTCCTCCAATCTCTCCTCGCTCTTTTTCTCTCTCCAGTCACCCCTTTTACTCCATTCCCAGGTCTCCCACTGTTCTGCCCCTCTTTCTTCTGTCAGACTCCCCAGTGCTGTGTCTCCCTCTCCTTGTTGCTTCTGATGATTCCTCCAAGTTCTCCACTGGCCTTTGCTTTCCAAGGCTGTCTTCTCCCCTTTCCCCCATTCTCCTCTCCTCTAACACTCTCTCTCCCCACTGTCCTTCCAGGTTCCTCCATCTCAGTCCGTCAGCTCCCTTTTCTGCCTCCTTTTTCACACCATCCGAGCCTTTGTCCTTTACCTCCCTTCCTTGGCTCTCCATTATTCCAGTGACCTGCTTGTATGTGGGTTTTTGCCTTAAATCTACCTCCTTTTCACCCCAATTCTCACCTCCGCCTTACCCCCAGTCTCAGGGACGTGGACTGTAGATGTATGGTGAGATGGTTGGTCGTAGCACGAAGATGGCAGCAGCTCTGCTTTTCTTCTGGCATCATCAGAAGTGCCACGCTGCAGCTTGCAAGGAGGGGGAAGTTTCCCCGGCCTGGGTTGCTGCTGTGTTAGCCACAACTCAGCTTGAGGTAGTCCAGGATATTGTAGGCATTGTGTGCTGAAATGCTGCAGAGTAAGAGACCCTTCCAGCTAATTTTTAAGAGCAGGCTGTTGCTCTGCTTTCTACCAAGGGGTGTGTGAGTGATAATACATTGACTGTGCAAAGGGATCAAACATGGGTGTGCTGCACAGCACCTAGCACAGTCGAGTGAGGTCTCGGCATGTATTGTAGTGGGGTGATATGTAGTAATAAACCAAGGGGTGGCACTAAAACTCTGCAAATTGAGACATCTTGGGGCTTAAAGCTTTCCAGGGACAGAAAGAGGAGGTGGTGAGTGCAGCTGCTGCTTGCTCTCTGGGAAATTGCCAGATCCTGGGGGGCAGAGGCCCCTGCAGCGGCAGCAATGTTCACACTCAGCAGTAGCTGAATCCCCACAGAGCTGCTTGCTGAGTGTCTGGGAACAGCACGGGCCCTTGGGGCCTGGCTCACTTGCCCATGTGAGCACCTGCACATAGTGACCTCTTAAACCCACTGCAGATCCCATTTTACGGGGGGTTTGGACTTGTCTTACAGCACTCATGAACTGTTCAGGTTAAAGTATGGGTTTTCCAACTCTCAACTTGAAATCGTATCCACAGATTGCCATAAAGAACTGTGGAGGACCAAGATCTAGAGGACTGTGGGCTGAATGTTCCCTTCCTTCCTGGGACCCCTGGAGAGTCATCTGTGTAGGAAAGCCGAAAAACTTAATTTCCAAGGTTTTGGAGGAATGACTGAGAGTAGTAGGTAGAAGCATTTCATATGCCTGTCCTGTTCTTACTATTCTTAAGGCATCATTTGTGACCCCTCTTCTGTTTTTTTTTTTACTCATATGTTTTGTTTTCTCATCGGTACGGCTCTTACTTTGTGCTATGTAGGTAAGTCCTGGCTTATTGGCCATAAAGAGTGCATTATAATTTGGAGACAGATGGTTGTAATTCACCTTTCCCAGCATCAGGCTTGACCAGTGTGTCAACCTTAGTATCTGTTCAGCATCTTGATACCCTGTTCCATCTGGTGTTCTTTGGTCTCGGCATCAATAGCGAATGCCAAGTGGCGGTCCTGCTGTTGCGCAGCCAACTCTGGTCGTGGGGAACTTGAACTGCAGAACATGAAGTTTGTTGCAGGCAGAGTTCTTGATGGGATGGAGCTGTGGTCTGGACCATTAGGTGTGGTTCAGGTCTTTACTCCTGTATGTCGCTAGAAAACCATGCTCTTGGCCTAGACTTGGAGCTTGCATCTTGTGGACTGGTAACCTGCCTAGGGCCGTGCCTGGTGGGGGCTCCGTCACTTCTTTCTTTTGTTAATTTTCTTTCTAATACCTGTTTCTTTCTCTGTCAAAGCATTTTCCCTTGAATGAATTTTCCATTTTCTTGACTGCCCTAGTTGTGATTAGCATTTTAGCCCATAATTATTTCTGGATGCTTCATGAAATCAATTATTATGTATTTATGCCTATGATAAATTAAAATGAATGGAGGAATTTTCCTGTTACACTTCATTCACCTTCCTTCTGAGGTGCAGTGTGTGAAAATTCGGGAGTCCTTTTCTCCACCACCTCTGTGCTGTGTTCGTACCATACCTGACGGTGTAATACCTAGGCTGGCTGCTCTCTCACTGTTTTATCACCAGTAGCTTCTGAGACCTGACCCGCTACCTGCTTCTCCCGCAGGGCTGCGTAGCTTTGGAAGCCTATGACCTGTCAGAGTACGATCCGTTCTTCCTGAAGACACATACAGACTGCTGGAAGGTGTGATGGTTATTTATGCAGTGAGGTTTACAGGCATCTTTTCACCAGCAGGAAGTTAATGGTTAGAGAGGAGGCAGAGTGTGTTAGAGACATGCTGCTATGGGACTGGTGTAGAGCAACACATTCTACTTTTATGAACTGAACAACTATGGGCCCCTACTGCATTTAAGCCCAAGAGTGTTTGAAAATTATTTTCATCGGGAACATGGTTTGGATCCATACTAAGCCCAGATCTGGAGCACAGTAGGCAATGACTGGGGAGGTTTGTTTCCCTTATCTCAAATTCATTGTGGCAGTGTGGGAAGTGTCCTGTGTAATGAGACTTGGTGAGTTCCCAGGCAAGTTGGGAGTGCTCTGTAGAAGCAAATAATCTGACAGTTCAGATGATCTTTACAGAAGCTCAGTCAAATACACCAAAGACTTGGGTACCTAATAGAAGAGTTACATAGGACTCACGCACAAATCCATGAAGTGCAATTCTCTAAATCCCTTCTGGATGCTGTGAGCATCAGCAGCTGTGGGGACTGAGCTGATACTTCATTGCAATGATGTGCCACAGAGGGTTCATCAGGATGAACTGCCTCCAGGAGATCAGCTCTCATGTCTGTGGTCTAACTTTGCAGCAGAGTTATTGAATGCATTATGGCCTGCCTGAGGAGCTTAGATGCTCGGTGTTTTTCAGGTCACTCAGATCTGTGCCTTCTGCTTTTATTCATATAAAAATGAAGTTGATGCTCCTTCCCCGCTAACCAACGGTACCTTGACATTCATCTCCGACTTTGGTCTTTTGAGACATTCTGACAAAGTGCTTGTGTTGACGTGCAGGCATTAATTAACTGTCTCTGTCACAGGTTTCAATACCAACTTTACAGGATCCTCTGTTAAAAGACATTCAAAGAAAGTTTATTGAGACAGGCATTGTCAAGCAATGTGAGACAGGTACTTCATAAACAATTAGTCTCCCTTGAAAGTGTTTCATCTTGGGGGAACCATCCTTGCTTGTCACAGTAGGTGCTCACCTGAAGCACTTGATACTTTCCTGCCAGGAAGACAGTGCTCTACCAGAGAGCTGAAAGAACTCAGTAAAGCTGAACTGCCACTGCTTCCTTTGAGCCGGCAACGTATGGATGCAATTGAGTGGCTGAAGATACCACATGCCTACATTGCTAGTGAGGTCCGCCAAGTGAAGAGGTAAGAGCTAATGTGTTTACTGGGAGACGGCATAAGAGCTACAGTGGTTCTCTCCTTGGCTGCATAGCAGAGTATTTGCTAAAACTTAAATTTTGTGGTGAATTCTGCTTTATTGTGTATTTCTCCTGAGAAATGAGTGTTGGTGAAGCCTTCAGGTATGGAGTGGACAGCAGGGTGTATTAAAGTAGAGCACTGATGGTCAAGCTGAGCCTTGAAATAAGGTGACCTTTGGTAGGGTTTCCCTCATTGTCTGCACGTAGCCTGGCAGCCGCCCTACAGGTCAAGCCACGGAGCATCTCCCAAGTGCTTTACTGGAAGATCTGGAAGGATTTAACGCTCATACTTGCTTTGAGTTTTAGGTTGGGTTTGGGGTTTTTTTTCCTATTAGTTTCTAGATTTTGGGAGTAGAGTGAGGTCATACTTCTAGCACAGAATGGTGGATGTTGGAAAGGACCTCTGGACGTCATCCTGTCCGACTCCCCTGCTCAAGCAGGGCCAGATAGAGTCCAGGACCGTGTCCAGCTGGCTTTTGAGTATCTCCAAAGACGGAGACTCCACCACCTCTCTGGGCAACCATTGCCAGTGCTTAGTCACCCTCTCAGCAGAAAAGTGTTTCCTGATGTTCGCAGGCCCTTCTGTGTTTCAGTTTGTGCCCACTGGTCCAGTCACTGGGCACCACTGAGAAGAGCCTGGCTACATCCTCTCTGTACCCTCTCTGAGGGAGCTATGCACTGCTCCAGAAATTTGCATCCCATAACAGGGTTTTTGTGGCATACAGGCTAGTTAGACTCAGGATGCAGTAGCGCTCACCAGTGGTGAACTAAGCGGGAGCAGTGAAGCAGCTGCCTAAGCTGAGAACAGCAGCGAGCCCCAGTGGGCCTGTCCCAATAGAGAAGCATTTGGGATCAGTGAAGAGTGATTTTTTTTGTTTGTTTTTTTTAAATTACGATGTTGGTTTGGTTTGGTTTGGCTTTAGAAGGCCCAGTGCTCTGATTCACTGCTTTGGCAAGCTCTCTGGTTCTGCCATTGCAGTACATGACACTTAAGGGAACTCCTGCTCTCCAGTGACATCAAAGCTGAACTGGGAGGGAGCCTGATGTCCTCAACTAGGCCCACTGTCTCCCGCCCTGCCCCTGAGTTTTATGCCTGTTTTTCATGCCCAAGCCTTTACTCCAGCATGTTTACAGCAGTTGTGGGGTAACATGCATTCTAGAAGGAAAACTGGTCACAAACATCTCCTGGAGTGACTTGGTGTGGGAAGGAGCTAGTGCAGGAAGCTGTGCCAGGCTACAGCAGCGTTCGTGTTGCATGGACTGGCAATAGTTTTTACTTCTGCTTAAAGGCGGAAAGTCATCAACCACCACAAAGCCAGCGAGAGCCGATGATGTCACCTGTCCTCCAGCCGACTGCAGTGGCAGGCACAGCCATCAGAAGGTACCAGTTGCAAAACATAACGTTACGTCTTCTGGCAAACTGCAATAAACTCACTGTCTTATACGTGTGGCTCTGAAGTATGGTGACCCAGCAGCCAAAGAAATGTCTGAGATGCTGCTGCTGTTACGCCCAGCTCCAGCTCTACCGGCTCAAACCTACTATTCTAGGTTGTTTAACTTAGGCTCAGCTCTACGAAGACAGTACTGCTATTCTGTTTTTAGAGTGATGGAGTATTTGTGTTAAAGGAGATGAACTGGTGAAAAAAGTCAAAGTCTGCTAGGCCTCTCTTCTATGTGGTCCAGAGTCTATGTGTTATCCCCAGCTCTGGCAACAGCTGCAGCTCTGAGTCCACTGTATTTCGTATTACGAGAAGTGTAAATGTTTGTTAGCAGCGGGCAAACGTAATAGCAACGCTTGCAAAAGTTTAGCTCTAGCTGTTGCAATTCCGCATGAAGCTGAAAGAGTTCAGCTTGAGATTTAAGAACAAACCCTCTCTTTGAATGAGGCGGCTGTGCTCCTGGCTTTGTGCTGGGTTAGCGGATGTGTAGAGAAGAGTGGCTTAGAAAGCACTGATAAGGAAATAATGATTTGGCTTTGTTTGTTCAAATCTTTATCAGAACTCCCACAGTGAATGTCTTGTTTGCAAAATAATGTTAGGCTCTAGCAAGGTTTCAAAGGACTTTCTCCTGGAGGCAGCGCACAAGCAGCACATCAACCTTTAACATACACATAGAGTGTGTATGTTAAAGAGCTAGAGATGGAAAGTGTTCCTGTACAAAATGTCTAGGCCGTGGTGGAAAGTCGATGCTCAGCAACAAATGCTGTCAGTGCCCTACAAATCGGTTTCTCTCTTGTTCCAGCACAGTCCCTGTCTCCCTGTGCGTGACTGCACAGCAGCACCGGTGTCAAAGCCTGAAAACAGGATTTTCTCTGTCCACGTTCGAGAAGCTCCCAACTCCCAATGTACAGAACACAATCTCTCAAGGGTTGCCAAGATTTAGTTTTATTTAGAATTAGAAATATTGAACCACAGAAAACTGTTAAAAGTAACAGAGGTTGACTCGGTGCTGTAACAGGAGGGGATGCAGATGGAACTGGCTGTGAGACTGTCAGGCATCAGGCAGTGCTGCTGCACCCATGGCAAACCAGGGCATGCGCTGCTCGGAATTGCATGCTGTGCTTTTTTCAACAAAGCAGTTTAAGGCAGTATATAAAACCCTTTATAAACAAACTTTTTTTTTTTTTAAACCGTCCCTGATTTTGGTGCCAAGATAGAGTTTTTGCTTTTAACCAATCTCATTTTACAGATTCGTGGTGGGGTGACAGCTCCCCCCAGGAAACCTTTTAAACATGTAATAAACTTTTCTTGAATTTAATCCTATAAGTTTTTCTCATTATTTCACATTCCCCTGTACAATAAAATATACTTTTTAAAAATCACTATGCATCCATAAACATCTGTAGACAAATTACATTAATAAACTTATATTTTACTCTCTATATACATGTTGGCAATGTCAAAGCTTCAAGATTCACATAGAGGTCTGCAAGACCAAGGAAATGTACACAAATAACTTACATTTAGGAAAAAACCAAAAGCTGGAGAGCATTTTTCCACATTGTTGTGGGTCACAGTATTTAAAATATTTTTTTCTAGTTATTCTTCACCACCACATTGTCTCAGCAGAGAATGATAAATTGAACTGAAGCAGAAAGAAAAATCAAGTAGCAGTCACCGATTTCAGTGCAGAACTAAGTCAAGTAAAGAACTACACTTGATTCTTAAAGAATATATGAGATATCGGAGACTTTTCCAGTGCTAAGACTTCTTCAGCTTTTAATCTTCAAAACGATCATCCTGAGACAGGAAGATTCCAGTGGATATCACTTTTCAGATTTCAAATGGAATGATTCTAGTGCTGAGCTAAACCATTCCTCAGTCTATACGGTAGACTAAGTGGTAAAATACACATACAGCTTGATGCCACATTTCTACTTAATACTTTTTATGGCCCAGAAATGGAAACATTGGCATCCAAAACCGAGCTATTCCAACATAATAAAAAGGCACTGAGCTACAGTACTGTATATACAGTAACGTTTGTGTTTGCATAGGTCAGCAACAACTTTGAACGCTGCAAGGAACGAAACGCAACCAGTAACTAAGAGGAAATATGGAAGCAGCAGGAACTCATGCTAAAGAACCAGCGCGGGGCAAGGAATCTGTCACAAAAAAACGTTCAGGCAGTCAGCTTCAGTTGTCCTTCATAAATTAAAAAAGTGTTCTTAGAGGAGTGTTTTCTGATCAAAGAGCTGCAGGTCAAAACGGACCCAGACTTCACCTGTTGGAACTTCATGCAGCAGTAAGTGTTTAGTCATGGGGCCTTTGCTTTCTTGTTCTGTTCTGATTTTCGCTACTGGAACTTCAGTGCGACCCAAAAAATCTGTTGGGCAAATGAGTAAGAAATTTCATTAAGCAAAGACGTTAAGCTTAGATGTTAACCTGAAAGCGTCAGGTCAAGCAGCAGTGCTACCTAGTACATACTCAGTTCCACAGCATTGCTCCCAAGCTTGCTGTTTGACTAGCCCTCAGCCCTGTGTCCGTGGGCCAGCAGTGACAAAACAGGGTCTTTTCAGGAGACAAAAATGCTATGGCATTAGGATGGAGAACATGCCTTTGTCACGGTTTGATCCAGGGGCTTTAGAAATACAGTTCCCTTTCACAAACACAATTTCAAATGTTCTCCTGTCTTCGAGCTGAAGGTCAGAGTTAAGTGATGGAAGCTGTTTACAAGTCAGCTGCGGTGCTACAAAGACAAAAAAAATTCAACTATTTTGCCTCAGCCAACTTTTAACTAGGCTTATATATATCATTCTTTGCACAAGAACAATGACCTTGAACAATTACTGCCACTAGCAGATTTAAAGTCCTATTCAGAAATTACATACCCTCTTTGTGGCCATTTCATATAGAACATATTTGTGTGCGTGTGTGCATTAACAGGTTTACCATGAACTGAAAAAACAACAGACTCGGCTGTCCAACGGCGAGAAGCAGCCTAGCAAAGTCACGTTACCTCACAGGAGAAAAGACTGAGCTACAGTTGCACACAGGGCAACCCAGGTCAAGGCCTGACCTCGCAGATCTGCAATAATCAACTGTGTGTCAGAGCCCTGAAAAAGCACAACACCTTTTAAAGAGTACTAGCAGTAACTGACCACCAAAAACCATGTTCAAGTTCCAAGCAAAAAAAAGAAAGCTTATCAAGCCGTTGCTGTGTATATATAACCCAGCATCTTATTTTTGGGAACCTACAGCGAGAGAGAAAAACTGCTTTCAACTTCTCTCTCCCCAGTCTGACGAAACAGTAATTCTTGCATCTGATAAAAAAGCCAGAGCAGGATCAAACCTGACTGCCCAGAGCTGCTGGCTCTGGAAGGCTACTGAACCTCTTGAGCAAGGAGGCATTGTTTTTACACGTTTCTTAGGAAGCAATCATAGTTACAGGCTCTGGGAACTGCTGGTGAGGAACTGTGTACCCCAGGACACAAAAAGGCGTTCTTTTCCTAAAACAAATGTTCACACTTACCGTCAGGTGAGAACTGATCCCTGTCAAACATGGTGATACACAGGACGTCCTGATACAGATCCTTAATGAAGAACTGGCAGTTGAAGTTCCACTTGGGGTTCAAGGTGTCCTGCAGGGTCCTTGTGGTGTAGCTCTGAGAGCCCATGCTGATTTCACAATATGGGTTGCTCTTCCCTAAACACAGAACAAGGACTGAAACACCTGCAGCGCAGAAACCTCCCTCCCCGTCTGGAGGCTGCTTGTACAGACATCAACGCTGCTGTCTTGGTGTGGGTCAGGCAATCCCGATATCCTAGAGCAGCACAGAGCTGGTTCTTCACTCAGTCCTCTGAAGCTAAATAACGGCTAATTCGTTCAGAAGCTGCAGCAGAAACCACAGTGTTTCCCAAATCACCAAACTCCTCTCAGCAAGCCTTTCCAAACGCTGTGGGAATAAAAGTGATGTGACGCTATTTCCTTCACTTACCATTGGGCTTACAGGCCTTTAGCTCTGTTGCTTCGATCACATGCACCATCAGGCGTCCTATTCCCGACGTCTTCTGTGAGCGAGCTGGGAATAAAAGTCAGAAATAAACGTAATGGTTGCAACTGTAAAAACTGTCAATAGATCTCAAGAGGGAGATCCCACACAGACACTACGGCATCCTCCAGGAAAGGCCGTGTCGAGGTGGATGAGAGGGAAATACAGAACTCGGTTGGTACCTTGATAAGCCTTTTCACGTTTCTTCTTCTCAGTTTCGATGTACTGCTCTGATGCTGCTTTGATTTTCTGGACCCAGGCAGTGCTGCAAAGAGCAATCCCTACGGTCAGGGCCATACCACAGGCAGGAAATTCTTCAGTAGCAGCAATTGCCCCAACCTCTTTCGGCATTTTTCCCACCCTGCACTGGGTTTCAGAGGCATCACAAACCAAGTCAGTTCAAGGACTAAAGCAATGGAGTTTTTAGATTTAATCTTATGCCACATTTCCACATCAGCCTAAAGAAATGAAAGTGGAGCCGCTGTTTTATTAAAGACTGCTGGCTCACACTAAAGACTGAACAGGACTGGGGAAGAATCCTACGGGATGCTGGCCTTTGCAGCCTGAAACTATTCTTCTATACAGCTGTGACATCAAGGAGCAGTAGATGTGACCGGATTCCACTGCAAGAGCTCTGGCACAAGCAGAAAAAAAATCAGAGAAAACTTGTAATTCAAATGACAGTCAAATGAGTTTAATTCCTGACCTGCTCTTGAACTCAGAGACCCCCATGTCTGCTCACTAGGAACAGCCTACAGCCATGATCAAGTTAAAGCTCAGATCTGCATTTTCACTACTCACATCTGCATTTTCACTACTCACCGCTCATTAATATTGTCAGTTTTAAGCGTGTAAACTCTGTCAATGTGCGATATGTGGAAAACTGGCTCATCACTCGAAGGGTCTGTGGGCAGTTTCACTAGGACTTCATTCAGGAAAACAGGCTGAAAGAAAAGCAAACATCACCGTGGCAGCGTCACTCTGCCAATAAGGAAAAACTCAACAGGGATGTTTAAAGACATTGCTTTACTGCTGGGAAAATGGAAGTCACAGGACACAGGACAAACAATCAGATCACCATATAAAGAATGTGAGAAAGGACTAAGAGAAAAACTGCTCTGGTGATACAGCCCATTCTGTCTTCCTAGGTGAAGAGCTTCATGAAAGGGGCAGCACTGTGGAAGCAGAGCTGCAGTGTGGAGCCTGGAAATCCTGGGAATCTCTCAGGTTCCCTGTCAGAAAGCATCCCTGATAGTTAAACTTAGCTCCCCAACTCCAGAATCCAGACAAGATGCACTGTGTGGACACAGAGACTAAACTTTTGGACCTTCTACTGTTTTCCAAAGGAGGACAGGTATTTTCTTGTGGATGCAGGAACTCGTGCAAACTTAAATCAAGGCTCCTGCTTCTGAACGTCCCACTCAGCTGCTCAGGCACAATCTTCTTTCTGCCCTTTCACCCCAAAGTGGACAGAAGCTTTTACCAAACCAAGACACAGAAGCCTGTCCTTTGCTGGGGACTAAGCCAATGGCACTCGTGCATGTTGGCTGTCAGTATGTGCCCATTCAACAGCAAAGGATCAGATGGGCTGACCCCAGTTGGGAGAACAGCACTCCTCATCAGAAGCCAGGTCTCACCGTATCAACACGACCATGGGACACCCTGGTTCACTCACCATTTTGTACATTTTGAACTGGGAGTTGGATTTGGGGCTGAACAGTTTATCGGAGCCGGAAGAGACAAACTGTTTAACCATGTAGGTGAGCAGGAGGAAGTCATTGAAAAGGAAGCCGTACAGCTCCTTACTGCTCTTGGCCTTGTACAGCTTGCCACTGTGCAGGAGCTTCCGTGGTCCCAAGCAGTTCGTGAGGGAGTTGAACACTGGTTGCTAGGAGAGACAGAAGCCATTAGTAACAGCAAGTTAATGCAGACATCAGTTCCTGCTCCTCTTCACAGTGGAGAACGCTCAAGGTGCTCAAAATCCTCTTCTGTTTTGTTTAATGAATTTAGTTACAAACGAAGAGAACAGAAACTGTTTTACAACCTGCCGTGGTATCAGCACTTCTCCCAACTTAAAGCAGATTCAAGCCTCACCAACAGCATACACATGGGTCTGACTGGATGAAGGTGTTTATCTGATGGCCACTTCTCTGTTGGGATATCCAGAAGCTGTGTTTAAGAAGAGCTGCAGAGTCTGCAGTCAGGTCACCTCTTACAGGTGACAGAACTAGGACAGACCCTCTGGGCCTGTCAAGCTCTGGTTCCTTACGCAGCCATGGGAGAACTGTCACAACGCCTCATTTTTAAGGCTGTCCTGAAAGGTACAGGAGCCTGAACCCCATGTACCTTTGAGGACCTGGCATTGAGGGCTTCTGTGCCCTTTCTGCATGAAGGAAAACCCTGGGAAAGACACACCAGGTGAAATTCCACACAGTAACACCTGACTTAGCCCAATGACTGCACGAGCAGGACTTCAGAGTTAAGAGTTATTTCTGTTTGTTTAACCATTTAAATGGTATCAGTTTTAAGCTGATAAACAGATTTCTCCACTGCCAAAATCATGCAAAATCAATGAGGGCTCATCACATTATGCCCGTGAGCAGAATTTAATAAAAGCTTCTCTGCCCAGGGCTCAGTAGCGGATCGTGTTCCAATAACGGATGTGAGCAAGGACCCCCAATTCTCCCTGCTGGCCTTTCCTAAATGACTCAGAAAAGTCTCCGCCTGACAGCCTATTGACACAGCTACCTCAGCAAGACCTTCGCACTGGATGTGGGACTGTATCCATTCCAGCCTGTCTGAGTTCTCCTTCTCACGCACCCCTTCGTTGACTTGAGAGCACAGCTCCTCCGCACGCTCCAAGGCAAGCTTGAGGTTACTGTGATCAGGGTGATTTTCTGGAGTATTCTCTAGAATCTGGTATGGATCAAAAAGGGGAGAAGACAAGATCAAGAGGTAAGCACAGGTACCTCATGCTTTCAGAGAAATCCCCATACAGGGACAAGGCTTTTCTTTGCTTTTGATTAACTCAAAAGCATTCACCTACAAAACCTTGCTTAGGGTACTCACACTCTTTATGAGCAGAGGGTAGCGGGTTATTCTTTGCATAGGTTTCAGGAGGAAACTGGAGAGGGGCATCCCTTTGCAGCGAGGGTCCAAGGCAAGTTTCTACGATGCAACCCAGAGATTTAACAGAAACATCACATTGCTCATCAAGAAACAGTTGCCTCACCACACTGAAAACTTTCTGATCAGATTCATTTCTCCAGGCATTCCAAGAAATCTTAGGCTTTTTGATAAGCAAACAATACTTGTATTTAGAACAAACAGGAAAGCCAGCGCTGTCATTGCACTCGGATGCTCTGCCAGCATAAGCCGTAGGATCATTGTTCATGCAGAATCCTTACATTCAAAACCGTTCCAGCTTTTATTTCAACATTACAGGCTCCACTCAGGTTGAAAAACAACAAAGCAATGAAAGAAACAAATGCCGGATGTCAACACTTCTGGCATTTCTCCTTTCATGGCCTCAAAGCCACTGCATCAGCTGCAATATGGCAGCAATTCCTTATTTATTCCCGCAGCGTGCCTGCCTGCGACGCTCACAGTACACCTCCGGGCCCGGCTGCGACCCCGCTGTTGAGGCACACTGCACGCCCTGCTGAATTACAGCGCGTTCAGAACAGCAGCTTTTTTATTTCTATTCCACAGACTCTTACCCCTTCTGACCGCAAGAATTTTTGGGAAGGTGCAGACGCCAGTAGCTTTGTGGGGTTAGCGTGACACTGAAGTAACAAGCAATCAAATGGGAAATGGAGTAATAAATTAGCTAGAGAGAAAGACAGGTACATAAATAAAAAGCCCACACAGTGTTTACCATGGTCATAATATAAATACACCTTGGAAGGTTCTTAGCTATTTTTTGCAAGATTTTACTCTTCTGGGTTATTTTGATCTACTCGATGCTGGTTAGACGGGCTCCTGTCATTGAGGAAAGGAGAAGGCACAACAGCTACTGTATAAGATACCTTTAAGTAGTCTTTGAAATCAGCATCTTCATCAGTTTTCTGCTGCAGCAACGAAGCTCCGTTAAGCTGGCAGCTGCAGAACCGAATGTAGGCCTGCATGTGAGCGAGCTCTGCCGCTAAGATGTCCCCAATCATCTGCACTGGCATTTTTTCTCCTCCTGTTTTCTTACGCACTCGCAAGGCTCTGAAGAGGAAAGAAATCACCATCCAGCTTTGCTGCCAAGTCTGCGAGGCCAAAATCAAGACCCTTACAACATCCGCCCCTGAAAGGATGCAAGCCTGCGAGGTGAATTCCCTTACACAGCACGGGTGCTTCCGGGCAGCGGGGGCGTCCAGCCTGAACCCCCAGTAAGCCACTGGCACAACGTGCCGAGCTGAACGATTGGCCTGATGGGGTCTGTAGGACTGAGACTTTCCTTTGAGGTTTCTGGGACAATCGGCATCAATCTCTACATTCAACCAGCATGTCATTTCAATGAATCATTAGCCACTTTGTCTCTCCATGGTTTATTTTTAGAGAATAGAAGGTTGCTTTGCAGAAAACTGGGAAGAAGGCCTCCCGTGCGCATGCTTTTGTGTAGGCTCTGTTTCTAAGGTATTATAGCAAATGTGCATCTGTTCTTGCTGTTTATTCCCCTCTCTCATAACAACTCCTTCTTTGTGAGGTAGTCTGAATGCACTTAGCTGTTCTGAATGCATGCATGCACAGGAAATAATCAGCAAGGACAGAAATATTTACTGTAAAACCAGAAAACTTCCTGGGGAAAGGAACAAGAGAATAAAGATGAAGAGGAAAACATAAAAATGTGGGTAAGTACTCACTTCAGTAACTTTGTATTTGACATGATGAGTTCCTTCCAGTTAACAAAGATCAGCCCCATTTCTCCTTCTGTGAGACAGCCTGAATCGGCCATTGGTTTTTGGAAAACCTGCAGTCAAAAAATCAGAAAGGCAAGCAATTCTTCAGAGCCAAAAGCAGCTCAGCCGCTTGCTTAGCCTAGCAGCGATTTTGCTTTTTTGAATGCCCAGTTTCTCAGGTTAAAAGCAATTCCTCACTAGCACTTGTGACAGCTGTTGCTATTTTTCCTAGGTGTGCGACCTCATTACGGTGTGGCATCGCCACTTGTGAAGCAGGGACAAGCACTGGGACCTGCAGGCTGACTGTTCAGCAGAAGAGCATTCCCATGGCTTCCGAGTCAATTGCTACACAAATTACATGTGACACCTATCCCCATACCCAGGGCACTCATAGTCAACGTGCGCGCAAAACTACAGCTTCTTCCAGGGACCTCCGGCACAATACCTCTGGATAGCAGAACGCCTGTGTAACTCAGTCTATTTAACATCTTTACCACTTCACCACACATTTGTTTTACATAGAGAGGTCAAGGCAGACGCCCAAGATCACCTAATGGTGGCCAGTTCCTGCCCTGCCTAGTGAAGGTCTTGCTTCCAGAAATAAAATTGGAGACGAAGGCAGATGATAAACCTTTATGGTGCTTATACAGCTTCAGTCATGAGCCTGTGCAGCTTTGCCAGACACCCTGGCCCAGCCCATCATCTTTACACTGAGCCCAAACACCGAAGAACAGGATTTGGAAAACAGGAAGGCCCTTGTAAGACGATAGCTTTCACAATGTGATGTTTTTGCCTGGTGGACAACCACATAACATTTGCTAGAAAAGGAGGTGCTCGCACAACCTCACCTTCTTCCTCCAGCATTTCACAATTCATAAGAATCCCTTTGTTGCTGTTATTCAGTAGGACACAGGTGTTCTTTTTCCAAATGCACTTTCATATCCAAGACATCTCACCTCTAAGACAAGCTGAAGATCGTCCATATACCTCTCTTCCGTCTGAATGAGTTCATGAATGTAGCCCTGCCGTTTCCTTTCCATCGGTTGCATAGTGTCAAGGCTCTGGAGATCAGCACACCCTACAAGAAGTAAGCCAGAAGATTAGAGCCCACGCAGGCTATCAGATCCAATGAATTAACAAAATTGCATCAACATACACCAGCCCACGGTTCAGACTGTATGCACAGCAGCTCTCTTTAAAAACCCTGTCCACAGCACCAGCAGGTTTCAAAATCCAGTGATGTAGTGATCGACTCCCCCCCGCCCTTTATGTCACCTTTCAGTCTGTCACCTTTTTATTTCTTCTTTCCTCTTCTTGTACTGTGATGCTGAAAAGAATTCCTAGCTTCCCGTCACTTCATTCATCTCATGATCTTTCTCATCTCTCCTCCTTTTCTGCCATACCATTTCAAAACTGTCATTTTTCTCTTACCTTTAACAATGTCTTTTGTGAGATGAAGGTATCTAGAACGTGTCTGAGTCTGACTTACAACATTGCACCTTTAATCTCCATCCCATTTCTAAAGTACTCTGCCTTGGTTATTATTTTATGATACAAATCACCAGTACAAATTTGTAAAGTTGTAATGCATGGTGTTATAGTTGCTTAACTTCACAGTTGCACTGTTTTCCTCATTTAGAAACAAAATGAGCCCGAAATATGTTGAATTATTTTTATGCATCAAGTATAAATAATCAAGATCATGCACAGGAACACACGGACATGCAATGACACAAACCTCAAGTTTTCTGTGATAGCATGCAGGCCCTACAGCTTCACTCCCCTTTTTCTCTCTGTGTACATGTTAGTAAGCATGCCAACAAGGTTTGAAATTTAGTAACCGAATCAAAACCTGGTAAAAACAAAGGGGTGAATATGTTCAGATGGGTAGAGGAGAGCACAGAAAGTCAAACTCTGACCCCTCTGTTAGCCACCACATGCTAGCAGAGGACTGCAAAGCAGCAGAATCAGGGAAAATAAATAAAAGAAACAATTTGATCTCCAGCGGTCCCTTCCAACCCCTACCATTCTGTGATTCTGTGATTACAGAGTGTTTCAGAACATGCACTTGATGTGGCAGCATCAAATTTTAATACAATATGAACGGTGGATTTTGCAGGACAGCAGAAAGGACACCGCAGGGGCTCGTTCAGATGCAGCATTTCTAGAGGAACAATACTCTCTGAAAGTTTACAGGCATCGCGAAAGGCAGCGTGATCCATGGCACGAAGGGCTGCGTCTCCCCTCTCACCCTAACATATCCAGGACACCAGAACGTGACTTTATTCTATTCACTGCCAATGCATAGATCTGTTTATGGGAAGGCTGCTCTAAAAAATGAAATGAAAATGAGTTAGCAATAAATCCGGGGCGGAGGGGGTGGGAACCCAAGAAACACTGAACATTTGGCTAAACTTCATGTGACAGCGGCCTCACGGGAACCTCAAAGGCTTGCGTGCTTCCTGCTGGACAGGCATCAAGGCATCATCATTTGAAGGAGCAGCGTCCCTCAGCAAAAGAGAAACACTTGTCAAATGAAGTTTTATGATACCATTCCAAGTATTTTCACAGGGAAACCCTTTGAGCAACACAGAGAAGTAAAACAGGGAAGGCAATAGCTAGATTTAAAATCAGGACTTTTCAGTTCTGTTTTGCACCCCTAAGGAGGATCACAGATATTAAGCTTTCTGACCAGATTTGAAAAAGCGCTACTGTTTATGAGGAGATCTGGGATTGTAGCTCTTTTTGACCATGCAGAACACTGCTTCTGGCCTTAGTTATTCCCAAAGTTACAGTCAGGTCACAATTAGATGAGAAAAAGGAGAAAAATTACAGATCAAATTGATTCCTGTGAAGTCTGGTATCTCAGTCCATCAAGATGCATGCTACGTCTGGATTCTAGCGTCATTCTTCAGTCCGTACAAGACTGAGTTTAAGCCCATCTGGTTTCCTAAGACATGAAATTTGAGGATAATCAAGGGCTTGCACTGTAACCAGACTTTATTTGTCCAGGTTTGGAAGTCTCAGCTTTGACCACGTGGTTCTCTTTTCTACTGCAACGTCCACTCCTGCAACAAAAGCAGGGATTGACTGAAGCTTCTGTTGCTGTTTGCTAACAACCCACACGCTCAGATTTGTGTGTCTCATGCTGTCTACATAAAGTTGAAGCAAACACTGGAAGGAAAACAGGCCCTTTTTTATGCACCTAAAATAGTTTTGGTTTATAAGCTCATTATCAGATATAAAAATGCAGTAAAATTAACCAGCTCCTGCACTAACCTTGTGTTTGGACTGTCAGCTTTTGGGATGAGCGGATGAGTGCTATTTTGTATTTAAATAAGCACTAGTGTACACGCCCCAGATTTTGATGGGTCTGACGATACGGGCGTAAAAACATAGTACGACATCCACACATCTGATTTTAGAGAGTGAATTCAGGCATTTGGATCTAAAGGAAGAAAAGTGAACGAGACAGAGAATAAAACAACCGGCCTAGTGCGTTTGCCAATGTTTTTCCAAAGTGGCCATAGCAACCCCCGGGCTCACTGATACGGAAAGGGTGGACCTGCATCTCTACCCATTCTCCTCCCACATTCCTCTTCCCTCCTTTCCTCCATCAATTCTGGCCCTTCTCTGACTCCCAGCTCACACCCTGGCAGCAAATGAATCCCGAGGGGGAAAAAGAAAACAGGAGTTTTCTGCTAGTTTAGCAGCCAGGAATGTGCATGGAAGCAGTAAAACTGCCTTTTTTGGCAGCAGAAAGCTGTCGGTTTGGCTTCTGTCTTGTGAAGCTTCATCTCAAACTCCCCATACAGCTAACTAAAAGCAGTGAGATGTCTGGGAGTGCCTGCAGAGGGGAATCTCAGCTGCCCAGGCTGGGGGCTCACCTCCCTCTGTTGACTACTTGAGGTTTACGTTACCTTTGGAGGGCAAGCCAGCCTGCCACCTCCACCGAGAGCAAGGCAACGCCAGGCTGTTCAGACCATCTGGGGCACGATCTGCCTCGCTCCCTCCTGAGAACATCTACGGGAGCAAGCAGTGGGTGTCTGGTACTTTGAAACTTGGGGCGTAGCAAGCGAGCAATGCCTACCACAGCTGTGGTACCTTCGTGCTAAATCCAGCTCTCCAAGACGAGGAAGCAGCTGTCTCACAGGGGCAGGGTAAAACAAGCTGGAGAGTTTATAAACAGGAAATCCCAGTCTCTAAAGTTGTGTTTAAAGTTATACTTTCCTCTCCAAATATACCTGAACAAGAAATACCTTCTTCGTACTAACATAACTCACCCTGCATGAAAAGCTACCGAGTTTCACAGTCAAAAGATATTCTACTCTGCAGGAGATTCAAATGCCTGAAAAACACGCCAGGCCGGGGGAGAAAACCTTTCCAATTACTGACGTATTTTGGATTTGAGTAAGTTCAAGGGGAAGAATGACACTTGCTGAAGAAAAGAAATCCTCCAATGAAAGATAAACAAGACCTATCACTATTTCAAAAACTTCCTTTTTTTTTTGTTAAAAAAGGGGAAGCGAATTAAAATTCTTCACTTAAGAGCCAGTTCCAGAGAACTGAGGTAAAAAACCAGATGGATAAAAGGCTTTCAAAGACACCCAGATCTGCTTGGGCACAGAGTGCTTTGTCCCCTTCCCCAACAAATTCCTCCACTCAACAAACAATGAAAAAACACGTTAAGAATGGCAGCTCTGGAAAGGCATCTCAAGCCTCAAACATGAGCCCAGGTACTTGTCCTGAAGGATCTATCTATACCAAAGGCATTGCTGCTTTGGGTCACCAGTGAAGACTATTTACGGGTAGAGGTAAGGAAATAGCTTAGTTTGTTTAGTGTTGTGGGTTTTTTGGGGGTGGGGGGGTTGGAGGGGTTTTCTTTGATTGTTTGCGGTTTTTTAGGTCAAGCCAGTTGACATGGCTGGAAAGGCAGATAAGGGTTGGGGGGTTTTGCCCATATTAGCCTGCCCCTATTTTCCCAGGCTACTATAGAAAGACTACATCTCACCTTCGGTATCATGGGCTGGCATTAGAACAGTCCCCTTAGTAGAGCCGGAGAACAGACTGATGGTGTCACGGGACATCACCCACAGCCATTTTACAACCTCTGCTGGCACACATAAGGCTAATTCACTTGCAATGTACTCTTGTCACTGCCTGTAGCTGTCAGTAGCCTCTGTGCCTACTGAAACCCATGCAAGGGACTAACCCAAGAAATTTGCTGCCGTGGCAAGCCTGGTTTTTATCAGGCCCAGGGAAAAATGATAAAAACTTTTATCCAGTCTCCCCTAAACAGTAAATGCAGTATACTCTCTCTGCTACAACAGAAGAAATTTATGATTCAATTTTCAAGAGGTAAAAAGCAAAATCAAGTCACTTTGTCACAGAGCCAGGCAACACAATGCTCATACCAACCTATTAAGATGGGAAAAATCCTCCCCAGATAGACAAAAAAACCACAACAGACAAACTAGATCCTTTTATGTGTCCCTTTAATAAAATACATAGTTATCTTGCATAGTTATCTTACAACTTTGTTTAAAACCAAAGATGAACAATTGCCTCATGCTAAGCACGGCCTACATTTGCATGTCTTAACAATCATCCCCAAACATTAACACTCTAGCTTGAAAAGAACAAAAGAGATTTTAAGGCAGCACACACCATTACTTAGCAGTTTTATTAGTTCATTACACGAAAGCAGTGTGACCCTGTAGCAGCTCCCAACACTACTACAGGCCAAGGTTTGTCGGCATTCCTACGAGCGGACTTATTTACAGGTGTTTTCAACCCGACTCAAGAAAATCACACAGGAATACGATCTGACCAAGCATCGAGACGGCATAAATATTCAATGACTGGTAGGAGACGTTTCAATTACTAGCATGTAACATTTTTTGATGGAGCTTTACGCCTTCTGCACTCCTGACCATAACATTACTAGCAGTGACATTACGACAACGCTTTGTACGCTTTCACAGCCCCTTGCTGTCACTGACTACTCGCGCACCCCAGCCCTGCAACTGGGTCTCGGTGGTGGCACAAGACTTTCCTGCATGGACCCGACTGCTTCATCAGGAACTCAGCTCTGTAAACTTTTGTAAAATTATGCTTTTGTAGGTTCTTAGGCCATTATGCAAACTAGACAGTTACAAAATCAGGAAGTGTTTCAGTACCTGTTCTTGGGCATTCACAGCATCGTTTACGTTCTTACCCCCAGTTACATCACGGCCCCTATTCTCTGCTGGCCCACAGGAAACCATATTAAGCAAATATTACACTGCAGGCAACAAGATATTCTGCTTTCCTGGTTGGCTTCAGTTTTATCTGTTAACCTTGTGTGGCTCTGAGCAATATCTAGACTCTCAGCTCTTGACTGAGGACTATCAGCTCAACAAATAACCCTAGTTTTCACCTTGCCCTCAGTTCCAAAGCCAACCTTCTTCACCCAAATAAGGGATGAGCACTTTACACTACTTTTACTTGGCTGGCCGGGATGACAGCTGAACTCAACTCTATGGACTTTTATCAACAGGAGAGTGGATTGCACACAACCAAAGAAACTAACATTTTGAAAGAAAAAAGTCTGATTTAAATCCAGCTTCTATGAGCTACACCTCTTCACTGGTACAGAACATTATTTTAAAATAATCTTGCCTCAAATACACCCTCGGCATAGTCTTTCCTATCGATGATTTAATGTTTGTATTCAATTCCTTCCGCAGCAGTGCGTGACAGGAGAGCGGAGCTCTCGGGCGACTCTGCTCGAGCTGTATCAGGCAGGCTTTTGCAGTGGAGATAAACACTGAAGGCAGGGACTAAGCTTTGTTTCAATCAGCATTATTAAGGTTGTTATTACTATCTTTGTTATTACAGTTAGAGAATTTAGAGCTTGCTCAGGTAAGGTAACCATGAAAGCCCAAACAAATGCTTCATTTCAATACTCATCAGTTCAAACAGAGGAGCAGCTGCTTCAATAATTATCAATGCGTACCAACAACAGGGCTACTTGTGTGAAGCTTTGCCTAATACTACCCTCATCTCCAAGTGTATCAGTTACAAAATGGGTAGAATGCCAGTTGTTTTCGGAAGATGCCATATAACTACTTCCTAGAACATCCCAGATTGAAAAATGAAAGACAGCAGCACACCCTAAGACAATTAGTAACAATCTGGCATTCAAGGAAAACTGTCACTGAACACTGGGAAGTTGGTTTGGCTCAAATCCCACAGGTTAACAGTGCCTTTTAGAAATCGGGTAATTTATAAGATCACCTAATTATTAGACTACAGCAACTGCTTGGTGCCACTGGTGTAGCATGACACACTTCAGCCTGCAATAAACAGGCTTTCAAAGCCAGAAATTCAGAGAAGGCAATTCAGGGTGATTAGCATATTTTAGTAGAAATACTTAAAATGTAGTTTCATGAGGAAATCAAGTCAGCTATAATACTTGAAGAATTATCTAGCACATTATTTGCCTACAATAACATGATTTCATTCTATAACAAAATAGCGGTTTAGACAAAATACATCCAGAATAAAAATCCACTTGTAGTTTTATGTAGGCATATTGCTGTAGTCCGTATTGCACAAAAGATGTATCTCTGAACTAAAGGGCACGCATACATTATTTGATCAAGTATATTAAATACATAACATCCCACTCTTTCTATAGAAATTTTTGAGAAAGTCTTAAATCTCTGCAATTGGACTAACCTTTTCCTGACAGTACCTTCACAACATTCATATATATATATATATATGTATATAGTAAACATACAGTGGTTTGTAAACATTTCTGATTGCATAAGTGACCTTTGCTGTTTCGTAACCAGGTTCAGAAAACCAGCTAAATTAAATACCATGCCTACTAGATCTCTCCTACTGTTACAGGAGCACAGAAGTATTTAATCAGACAAGTAGTCTGCTATGAAGTCAACCCTTTTATTTAAAGTGATATCAGGGTTATAGTCCTGAAGTCCTGGTCCCTCCCTCACCCCAGGCTAATAAAATGCAGGCCCCTTTACTGCACCACACTGCTGACATGCCATAACTGTACCTCTAAGGACCACTTTTGAGCTGAGGAGCATAGTTCCATTTCTAAACCCAAACGCTCTGCCTTCAGCTCCAGGTGTCTGTTAGTGTTACTTTTCTGGCAACAGCTCTTTATCGAGGTTCCCTGTGTATTAGGCTGCTAATTTATTTAACGGAAGGAAGAGCAGCAGCTTTCAGATAGTACTTAAAAGTCACTGCAGACCATAGCCAGATAAAAACACTATTCAGTACTATTAACTATTTAATAAAAAAAGGGGCAGGGAAAGGGTCTAGTAGCACAACGCCTGTAGAAGTACTTACTGCAGTAACCAGTATATGTTTGCTGTTTGCTAAAACTGAAAGCAAATATGAATTATCGCAATAAAGTATTTAAAGGAAGGAGGTTGTTTAGGGATAGGATATATTGAGCCAAAACAACCTGAATTCCTGTGATAGTACTACCATGAAGGAAGAAAAAAATTAAAATATCCTCCACTCTAAGCTTAACAGTTGTTTCCCCAGTTAAAAAGGTTATTAAAGGCTGGATGGATTGCACCAGACCTAAATTTTAGATCTTGTAGCATGTTTGTAATCACAGTGACTATCAGCAGCAGAGACAGGTAGGGTCTGTTTTCTGGATGAGCCTTGTAGGCTGCCAATTTCAAAAGCTCAATATGTAAGAGATTAAATCAAGTCCATTAGAACAGTGATCAGTGAACATTTTAATTCTGCAAAGTATGTACATCACAACATTAAAAGAACACAACTGCCCGTTCAAAACAACTCAAATAAACTGTGCAAATAGTGGGTCTTTGTGTGTCTGCAATCCCACCATGCAAATGATAACTTGATATGCATGCTAATGATCTAAGATTATCAATACCAAAGAAAAATACTAAAGGAAACAAGAACAAACAGCAGTGAAAGCCACACAAAGACCCACTATCCTTTCTGCTTTTACAAATCAACTGTAACTGTAGAAGATAAGAAAATCCACAAAAACCTAATTTCTTGACTGGATCTAACGTTCAAACGAAGCAAAAGGATTGTGTCAGAGATATGTGAGCAGGGCTGGCCACCCTGCCTCCACGCTACAGTCAAACTTGGATAGTGGGTCTCTGAGGTGCTTTCACACTGGAAGACAACATTGGGTCCTAAAAAAAACAAAAAAATGAAGGATAAAATGAACATAAATTTGAAGAGTGAAACATAAGAGTTCTATGGACAAAGACAGAACAACACTAAAAAGATCAGAAAGGAATGACTATCATTCAACTTTCTGAAAACAGACATCATGAGCTTCTACTCTTGCGATTTCATATTTATAAACACACACAGTTTTAATTACTTGCCACCAGCCATCACTGCTTCTGAAAAACACTTGTAGCTGATTCCCTTGAAGAAAGTTTCTTCCCAAGGAAGACTTTTGTTATGTAGACTCAACAACACAAGGTCAAGCCCTAGGGTGTTTTTTTAAAGGCAATGGCAAAATTCCCTGAGATTTCAACAAAGCCAGGATTTCTCCTGAGAAATTTATGTAATTA
>VZSC01012862.1:320375-364257 GCA_013398225.1 Steatornis caripensis | reverse complement strand
AAAACTAAAGTTGTAAAGAAAAATCTCTATGGAATTTATTCATACTGGCACACAAAACCTGTTCGAGACTGTTCAAAGCCTGAAACAAAATGAAACCTTGTCTCCAGTAATACGTGAAGTAGGAAGGACCACATCACGCAATATACCCATCAGTAACTGAGGTCTACACAGTCCAGAAGAGGCACTGCAAAGTCACGTTAAAGGCAGATGTATGACGTAGGCTGCAGCTGCGCACACCCTGCGGGCCATCCAGAGACTATTCCACACCTCAGGATTTCAACCTGGAAGCTTTATCAAAGCCTGAATGACATTCACCAAATAATTTTAGAAATACAAAATGACTGTCACCATGAACTAAAGGACTGATTTTGTATTTGATCCTTGGTAAAAAGAGTAAAATTCTGGAGCTGTTGAGTAAAATCTTAGAATAAGTTATTAATCTTCATGTGATAAAAAAATGAATGCGAACCTGCAACATGTAACACCTCAAAGCCACTGACACCATGAAGTCTTACTCCATAACCATAAAGAGAAGTTTCTTGGCAATAATTAAGGAGCTTCAAAACGTGCTGTCCATACATAAGACACAGAAATGTACCTGCCACGAGCATGTGAGTTCAGAAGTTACTTTTTCACTATGAACACCCTTCAAAATCGGTCAGCTTCAAGCATTAGACAGTGGCGGACAGGAATTAACTCATTATCTTTTGTGCATCGAGATAAAACTTCTTGAAATACAGATCGTTGTTCAAAGGACAGGACTTGCCTCATGTCTCTAACGTGTCACGTCTACAAGTAAGGTTTGGGGAGGAAAAAATTACGTAGATCTAGTGGTGTTACTACAAACATCAAGTCTGTATGTAACGAAATTCAGACCATTGTCATATGTGTGTCAAGAACTATCTACAGAGAGAGGATCGGTTCCCAGTCTAACCAACTTTTGCCACTGCACTGGCAGAAGGCAGAGCAGGCAGGTTTAAATGGGGGAAGGAGGGGCTTATCAGGATATGGGGACTACCTGGAGCTCACGTCTAAGCACCTGAAGGAGTGACTTACGATGCCTGAGGAACTGCAGCAATGATGGGCTATGAAAAGAAAAAAGAGTAAACAGAAAATACGAACTACACATACATTGAAGTAAAAAGAACATTCACTCTATGAAAGCCCAATCTCACAAAGGGAGATGAGATACCTCAGATAAGATGAGCTATAAGCCTCTGCCCACTGAGCGTAGACATGTCCTCCTGGCTGAGTTGTCCAACTCTCAGCAAGAATGTCTCTGGGAGAAGAACAGATCTCTAACACTAAAAGACATTCAGCAACCAAGTATGCAGATGTAGCTGGAGCATCTGTCTTTCCTCCATCCAAGGTATGGGAGGGGAGAAAATGTCTACTAAAGAAAATAGAAAGACAAGGCTCTGACTGGTCCCATGGATAAGACGACAAACTGAAAAAAGGTATCTTGATGAAAAAGCCAACAAATAAAAGAGAGAACAAGTTTCTAAGAGCAACTGTTCTAGGCAGACGAAGACTGGCTGAAATGACAAAATTATCTCCAGACCAGGCCAGTGGGAGGAACTGTAAAGCGGTAAGTGCACCACGCCTACCCCACCTTAAACATCCCTTGGGAAGAACGGGAAGAAAACCTGGTAGACGTGTCCTAGACAGGTACTGGCAATACACAAAAGATCTGACCCAGAATGGTTGAGCAAGCACTTAACAAAAAGCAGAAGACTGTGAGATTATGCATATTCCTTACGTCAAATCTTTAGCTATTTCTATTTTGAAACCTCCTGTGTATCTTACTTATTCTTTAGGATGACTTTAGTGCAAACATTAGAATAACGGCTATTAGAATGTCACTAAAACATGAGTAAGTCTAACCATCACCAAGGTCACTGAGAGCATGGCTCTCAAGTATTCTGTGCTCTAAAATCACCAGGACTTGGCTGTATTTAAGAGACCTGTTGACAGACCTATGACAATTGATTTTTTCCTTGCAGACATCCTATGCCAGGACGTGCAGCTACATGAACAGCAAAAGTGATCTTAGCACAGCTTATTCTGTTCAGAGAGCTATTTCAGCAACCTAAAAGAAGAAACATCTCCCTGGCCTAAGCTCCTTTTTTGCTAGGGAAGTTTGCCATTACAGCTACAACTGTTAAGTCCCAGGAAAGACTCTGGGTTCAAAGGTGGTCCATACAACAGAGTTTAAATTTGAGGGAAAAAGAGACTTTTCCTAAGCCACAAAACTATTTGAGTAAACCAAGTCTGCCCACTCCCTTTCAAGTATAGTTATACTTGACCATCTAGAAGAGGCAGTGGAAGAAAATACTACTGTTCCACAGAAACATTACAATACTCAGATTAACATTTCCTTAAAATATGACAACATATTTTTTCAACTATATTCTGTCATATCTCTAAGCTTGTCCCTAGTAGGCCACATCAACATTTCTGTGGAATAATTCCTTAGTGATTTCTCAAGAATACTAGTGATAGTTTCTGCTCTATATTTAAGTAAGAGAAAAAATATTTTAAGGAAACCCAAGGAAGTCTGAAAGTTCAATCAGTATGTATTTTCAACCAGTACGTATACTTTGCTGGTCACAGAAGAATGGCGCAGCACTAGCTTACTGCTGACACAACTGACTAGCTCAGACTTCACCCCCTATGAAAGCAGCCCAGCTGAAATCTCTGGAAGGATATTTGCACAATGCTACACTCGAGCTAACAAGCCATGCTGGTTTTGAACGGGCTCTGAACTTTAAGCAGGATTTTTCCTGAAGTTTCCAAATATACGTGTTTTAATTTCACAGAGTGGCAAATCCCATCACAAAACTGATGTACAAGCTACCTTAATTGAAATAATCAAAGAATTAAAAAAAAAAATCAACATATTCTTCATTTATCAAGAGGTGGATTTTCTTAATTAAGTACCAGTAGATCTGCTTTATAGAAAACAGACTACTACTTAGACAAAACTTTAACTACGTACAGATGGCCTGGTGCACATCTGCTGTTTGCTGCCACCGACTGATCTTTGTCAATACACTTTTGAAGGAAAACTCCATTCACACAGCCACAATTTGATGTGGATGGAAATATTTGTACTACACAACATTGAAATCTGAGAAAAAGCCCAATGACATATCAGCAAACAATGATAAAAACTTCAGCATCACGTGTTATGCTTCCAATTAGAACTTGATCTTAGTGCTCCTTTTGTTGAAAGTTAGTGGTGTATATAATCATATAATATAATCAATATAATGCTTATCGCATTCAGCCACATAATTCTCAATGGCAACACATCTGACGTGATAAGCTGGTATCTCAATCATTTTTGAAAATTCAGAAAGTTTTAATATTCAGTCAGAATCTTAATTTTATAGCCCATCTAGATTTAGTCCATACTATTTCTTCAAAACTGAGATTTTTGTAAACAAAAAAAAACTTTCACAGGATCATTTTAATGATTTAGATATGCCTAATCAAAAGGATGTTCAGTTCCAACTAACTGCAGAAGTTTTTGTAATCACAGCCAGACTGGCCAGAAGCATTAAAAAAGTTGTGAGCACAGATGTAATTTAGTTAAAAAGAAATCCTCAAGAATGGTGCATACGCTATTTTGCCAGGTTCCATAAAAAGCTACCCAGGGAAAATATGTTAACTTTCCAATCCAGGCCGTACCTTCATTACCGAGTTTGTCAACTCTTCTGTAAGAGGACAACTACATTGATCAAATCTTAAGTGCAAACTGGTCCTATAGATGACTTATAAGCTATTAAGAGTCAACCTCAACCAGACCTCTGGATGCCTGCCTTCATACTGAGAAAATTACAAATGACACCTAGGGAAAAAACACCAAGGGAAGGGACAAGGCTTGTTCTGTCAAAGGAGCAATGTTGACGTCAAGATATGCTCCCAAAGACACTGATATCATGGGTTGATATAAAAGTTGGTTCAATTGCAGTGCCGTGGGATGAAAAGCTGAGGAAGTAAAAACGTTGGCAATTTTCTATAGGGAGAGGGGCCCAAAAACTGAGCGTGGGGCAGGGACCAGAAATATTGACTGCATTTATGTGCAAAGGCGGCAGAGAAAATTTTGACTGTCAGACAGGTGTATGTTCTAGCATCCAGTTCTCAGCCTGCTGCTGATAATTTTCAGCTTAACAAATGCTTTGCTATACATCTTGTTTCTCAAAACTGGAAGAGAGCTGGATCGCTGTGAGCCAGAACACACGTATTTACCATAGGACAGATCATCTGCTAATGCTAGAATCTTTCTCCTAACATTTCTGTGGTTATTTTTACTGAATTGATAAATAGTTTAAATGTAAGTTAATGGTGACCACAACAGACACTTTTTTGCATTTTGTAAGACTCCAGCGAGTTCTGTAATTGAGCACAGTATGCCTGTACTGACTCCTAGCCAGTGGCAGTTATCAAACATCGGCATCTTTAACAGAGGGGGAACGCCTACAAAATCTAGTATTTTTAGCTCACCCTAGCACTCTTACTATCACACACTGGCTGGCTGGTAATGTGCTGGTTGTTTGTAGGTGAAATAGAAAAGCATATTAAAGTACTTAATACAGGAAAGTACTTAACGAAAGAGTATTTGAAGTATCAATACATTCAGCAGATGCCTGGAACTCCAAATTCCAAACACAAAGAACAGCAACGCACCTTTGAAATAAAGTAATAAAATTAATGAAGATTGCTTACACTGCTGACTTGGATCAGAATCTGTGGTCATCTTCACGTAGTTTGAGGGGAAGAGACCTGTCACACCACTGATTTCTCCTTGCCACCAGTCAGCATCATCTTTGCTCAGTACATTAATAAGCTGCCCTTTGGAGAAACTGAGCTCATCTTCATTGTTTGCCATGTAATCATACATCGCTATCACTTGACACACTACGAAGAAAAAACAAAAACAGCAGAACACTTAACACAAGTATTAAGACTGCTTTTTCAGTGTTTTACATAAACACAGGAAAGAAAGAACAATTTCACATACACAGTTACGCAGGAAAAATACCACACGATCTTACCTTGCTGTGGAACTGTCATCCCTTTTCTTTTACTTTTTTTTTTTTTTCAGTTAGGCCAGGCAGTAATCTTTATTTTCATCTTATCTATCTATGCGCTTATACAGCAAATGGATTCAGTTGGTATAGCGTCTATTGACATTCTAAACATTTTTAAATGTAATTAAGCACGCTTCTTTCTCTTTTACTGGCTCAGAAAAGAAAGTGAGTTTGATTATCTTATAGCTGATACTTGAAAGAAAAACATGGGTAAGGAAGAGGAAACGTGCATTAGCTAATCGTGAGCTGCTACTTTAGTCAAAGGGAAGTTTTGTCCAGTAATACCCAGGAAGCTGTTGTATAAGCAAATCATAGCTGTGGAGAACAGCACAATTTAAGCAGGCAGAACCAAAAAAAGCTCCTTTTCTGTGAAATAATCTCATTTGTACCTATCCATTCAAATGGAAAAATCTAGTGGAAATTTGCTGCTTAGTCTCTCTCCTTATAAAGTGCAGTGCGTGTAATTCCAAGGTGTGTCGTCGATGATCGCTAGTTTTCTGTAAGATTTTTGCTAGCATTTGGAAACACGGAGTTTCCTAATGAGAAGAGTGTGGCTCTTCAGTGCATTCAGCAAAATTAAAAAGCTTTTGCCATAGAAGATGGACCGCTGATCCTCACGGATTTCTGGATATAAACGTCTTAGCATGACTGAGATTTTCTGTTGTAAGGTACATAGAGGGTATATGCTAGGGAGGGACCCTACGAAGAACTGTTTTGATTAAGAAGTTGTGAGAGTTTACCGTTTTTGGACAGAGATAAAGAGCTGAACAGACAGGCCTGTCAAAAGACTCAGATTCTGACTAGGACTTTACCTTCCACCATGACACCACAATCAGATACAGCCATTAAACACAGTATTACGCTACTTACATAATTCAGACTAGTACCTGAACAATTGAAACAGTGACATAAAATAATCTAAATGAAATATGAAGTCTTTTTGTTTCACCTGAGGGTGCAGCAGATGTGGTTCTTTCACTGCTTGGACCCAGTAATTTCACATGGCTGGCAGGGAACCATCCTTTCTGTCTCTTTTTCCCTCTTGCCTGTAAACGTTTAAAACGGTCATTACACAACTAAGCAAGCAGACAGTCTATAGACTGGCAAAAAATGCAACAAATGCGTCACACAGATTTGCCGACAAAAGACAAAAACTCAGGCTTCCAAACATCAACTAAGTACTAAACAGATCTTAAAAGGAAAAAGCTGGCTAAAGGATAAAACAACCCAATACAAATAAAGCTGCACCCTAACATGCCCTGGCAAATGTGTTCATCATCAAAATTTTCAAGTGCAGCTAATGATTTCAGTGCACAATTTAACTGTAGGGCTGAAAATATGCTCTATGAACATTCTACCTATGCATCGTATTAGGAGTCTCTAATGAGATACCCAGAACAGACATAACAATTACCATAAGCTACTTAAGAAAACCCTGACCTAAGTATTTGATATCAGTTTCTACCTAGTACAGTATGTGAGTTTGAAAAGATTCTCAATTTTTAGTCTTTGCTTTTTTAGCCCCACCAGTAAAGATGATCTCTGCACACACTAAAGAAACAAATATACTTCAGAGTATACAAAAAAGTCAGGATGTAAAAGCGAGCATAGATTTTAGAAACTCGTAACCACAGTGTGACCTCTATTATTACAGAAAAAGATATTCAAACTAGCAAGAATTTACAGTTATGTATCTTAGTTTCCCTTCCTCTACTCTTTTTTTTTTTTTTTAATTCTTTGAGGCTTCTGCCTGAACCAGCGCTGGGCCTACTTTTCTTAAAATGCAAACTACTAATTGTTTTCTGGTTTTTTGGGGGGGTTTTTTGCACATATGAATAAATTCTCCACTGCTGTTAATTCGCAGCAATTTCTCAGCTTGCTCACTGTGATCTCTCCTGTGCATCCGTAAAGCAGGCTGGTTTTAAAAACAGATGCTGACTAGTTAGATCAGCCCTGTTCTAACTGTTTGAGAAGGAAGATAGATGTTAACAAGAGTATTCACTCAAAACAGTGTGTGTGGCTGTAGAATACCTTGGGAAAGGCAAATTAAGTGATATTAAGAGGACAGAACTTTCCATTGTGCAGTTCAATCCCAGTAATGGAAATCGCACTCAGTATTGGAAGTAATACCTTTAAATTCAGGCTAACGCTGCAGGTTCAGCTAAAATTCAGCTGAAGAAAAGGGTAACAAGGAAACATTATAAGATCATGATTTAACTTTTTGCGTTGGTTGCAAAGATCAAGGCTATTATGGGCAAGATCCATGGGGCTCCAGAAGTCTAAACATCAATTCTGATTTAAGAAGAATGTCATGTGCCAATACCTTGAACCCTTGGGACTAGAAATTCATCACTAGGTGGGGAAAGGAGGAAAGTGAGAACAGCAGCCTTCACAATAAACTAGCTTCCAACTCCAGCTTCCAATAATTCTTGTTCTTTCATTAGAGTAACTTTACAATTCAAAGTTTTACCAATAAATCCTAACCTATTAACTGTCAACTTCCCTCTTCCCCCTCTCGTGCACATGTTCACTGACAGTTTTACTATTTTCTGTGATCAAAAAAAAAACCCAAACCAAAAACCAAACAAAATACTCCTAACAACCCAAGGTTTAATTAAAAACATGTTTTCCCCAAATACGGTTTATACAAGATGAAAATAACTTTCTACCCAGCTTTTAAAACACTATACTTAGTTGTTTTCTCAAATTAAACCCAAGATCACCTCCTTGCTGTTCATGAAGTCACAATTATTTCTCCTTCAATAACTACCTGCAACTCTCCTTGCCACCATCCACTAGCATTTTTCTTCAGAATAAGTATTAGCTGTCCTGGAGCAAGACTAAGCTGTTCAGTTCCTGATGCAGCATAGGCAGTAGTAACTTGAGCAATTTCTGAAAAGATAATGTATTAATTGCATTTGTTATTTTTTCATTACCGTAAGAGCTAGATCCACAGAAATATCCTGGTACATATCTTCCAGCTAAGCACATTAGCCACCACTAAAACACTGCTATGAACCTAAATGCTCATAGTCACTTAACAAACAGTCTGAAATGTTAAAAAGTTATCACACACTTACCAGGTTTCTTATTTATTGTTCCAGTTTTGCCAGCATTACTAGAAGCCTACAAAGACACAACAATTATCTCTTAAAGCACAACAAAACCAGCAGAGTTTACATCAACTTTAAGCATGTGGACAAAAAAGCACACGGAGATTTTAATTCTGAGCCCATATTTAACAAAATATCATCCTGTAGAGAGAGAGACAGTGTGACACTGCAGCTAGAGCATTGATTTAGCACTCAAGCTACCTAGGCTTTTCTTTTCTGTCAAGGACATTAACCTCTGCTTAAAATCATTATCTAAGAGCTAGCTATCAATACCGGTAAGACAATAAAATTGAGAGAAAGCACTGGGCATTAGTTCTCAGAATACAAACTCACTTCTTGATCCTTTGGTCTGACATAATTGGAAGGGAAGATTCCAGTTCTGCCATCAATGCTCCCGGTCCACCATTCCCCTTCCTTCTGGGTCACTAGGATTTCCTCACCTTCCGTGAAAGTCAAGTCACCAGGCTCAGAGCTTGAGTATGAATAGAGCGCAACATACTCTGTGCAAACAGCACATATAAAGGAGACAACAGTTGCAGATTGGAGGATAAAAAGTACATCAGATGCAAGTAAAGGTATCTTTGATACCAGCGTTCATCAGTGTGTTCATAACATGGATCATGCCTTCAGAAGTCTGTGAATCAACCTACCTACTTGCTTGATTGTAATCACCTCTCACCTCATGCCTACCACTCCGAATTATGGGTACACAACTTTGTACAGAGAGACGAATTTGGCACAGACTTTGTGTTCTATGATCATCCCGCAGACCACCAGAGGCCTGTAGGGCACAGCTTGAAAACTCATCTCTTGCATTAAGTATTCCACTTCACCTCTGTGTTTCACAGCAAGCCTGTATATTCCACACCTAAACCTTATTAAAACCATTCTTACCTGACTAACACAGCAAAAACTGAAAACACAAGTGGAATTAAAATGTAACTGGGGAAGTATGGAGATAGACTAGACTAAAAGGCTTAGAGAGTGCTTCTCACAAATTTGCCTCCAGCAGTATTTGTTTTCTTTACTCCCTACTGATTAAAAGAGAATGATCCACACTCAGGAGACTAAAAATCCCTTCTCATGTCTCTATAGTACAGCATAATACAGTAGAGAACAGCAGGAAGAGAACTCAGCTTATGGGTATGAGATATTTAAGTTTCCAGAAATAAATTAAAGCTCGAGCAAAAATCTTAAAAACAAAAACAAAACCCAGGCCTATGCTCAACCTGAATTAGTTACAAGCTTTACTTAAGTTCCTGCTTTAGAATTCTCGTCACAATAGCTCAACATTTGCCCTGTACCTTTTGGTCAAGCATTAAAAGGCCTTCTCAGAAACTCTTTACACATTGAAGCTTATTCACATGGCATTAAACAGAAACAGACTGTTATCATTAAGTAGCGTATTTCATGCTGTCTTACCCTCTCCTGCTGTGTAAAACTGTGCATTAGGCTTTTTGTTTACAGCTGCATAAATAGCTTCTGGTCTGCAAAAAGAAAAGAGTTTGAGTAACTAAAAGGCTGATCAAGAACAAGTATCTTTATTAGGATCAGACTATGCTCACTCTGGTTATCTCAAAGTTGGTATTGCCTCTGAATTAACTGCAAAGACTTCCCTGACTGTCAAACGGTGACAGGTATTACTGATAAATTTAAGATCTGAATGGCATCCAAGAGCACATCAAGGAAAAAAAAAAAAGTAATGCAATTAAAGACAAGAATATATATTTGCAAATTATGCTATTGAAAAGAAGTACAAATTAAAGAATGTCTGAATTCTCTAAGTATTCTAGAGAACCTCTAAGAACTTTCATAATAATGCATTAAAAGAACCACGCACGCACAATGGTGCAGCCATCCCAGCAGTAACCACATTTTGAATTATTACCTGAACAGTTACCTTGCAGCATTAGAGAAGACACAATGACCTTTCCAAGTAAAGGAAAAAAAACACTATTTCTGCAAGATGTGCCTTACAAACTTACAATTATTTGTAGGTCACTTAGAAATTGGCACTTTTTTGAGGCAGAAAGCAACTACACTGCAAGAGAGCTGACCCAGTAATGAACAAAATCAAAGTCTGGCACTTGACGAATAATCAAACACCACTGATTTTTCACAGCACCCAGCCTTGGAACACTGTCTATTTACATAGTAGTGAGGCCAACATTACTTGGCTTGCCTGAATGAAATAATAAAAGCCTAAAATGGCATGGTGTAAACAGTAAATGGTATTTATATTCTGCACTTCAAAGCACTGCAAGAATCTTGCACTCTAAATCACCTCTTTTCGTAAAACGCTGTATCAAACAAAAATAAAAGTCGCACTTACTCCTCTTTCTTGATTTCACTCCCAGGTAAGAGCTTGACATATGATTTTGGAAACCAACCCCTTCCGCCATGTACCTCTCCGAACCACCAATTTTCCTGCTGCTCCAGGACAGTAATGATATCATTCTTTGAAAAATTCAAGTGGTTATCTTTTTTTGCAGTCCAAGAGCAAAGTGCTTGAGCTTTTAAGTTCTCTACAGGCTGCCCCTGTTAAGACAGAAGTGGTGATGTTGATTGATCACACTACCCCAAACTGGTGCACGTTAAAAACAGACAAACAAACAAACATAAATTGAAGTAACTTTTACTGAAGTTTAAGCAACTTAATTCCCAAATGATGGCTGAATAGTTTTTTTTTTTTTACACTGTATACAAGCTGTTGATTGAGGAATGATCTCTCAACTCTGTTTCTTATTTTAAAATTTTTAAAATATTAAAAGTATTTTGGGTGTCTAATTACAGGTGAAAATGACTTCAGAACTGTGAAACATACCGCATGAGTCTTCTTGCTCAGTGGACCCTGGAAACATATGGAATTATGTCAACACACACTAGTGGAGCACTCAGACTAGCTTCTTTATCCTCTAGCCTGTTCAGTGCACCCAGTACTAGAAAAGTCATGTTTGGTTTGTTTTTTCTTTAAATCAGTTTTATTAACACAAATCTAAAATACAGCAACTTCTCCACTCTCATATAACATACCTGTCCATGAATGGGTGAAACTGATCCAGGGGACACGGTGCGAGTAAAAGCTGATTTCTGTTGCCAGGCTGTATTAACATTCAGGCTAGAAAAAGGTATGTTTTGGTAATCAGATTCTTCTGCAGATTTACTTGGTGAAAGTGGTCTGCAAATTGAATGCAGGCATATTTAACACATTACCATTTTTATTTTAGAAGTACCTCAAGCAGAATAACTTTTTTTTAACAGATATGAAACAGATATTCTGTACAAAGACTTAAAATACTTAAAATTTCCAAGTTAAGACTCTCAAATAGGTTCTTCAATAAGTTTTCTGCATTTATATATTGAAAACAAACAATGAATACAGCGCATTATGCGTTAGCTAAATTTAGAACAAGCAATTCTAACAAACATAACAAAAACTCACTCTGAAGCAGCTGAGGTAGTAGATAAAGATACTGTAGGAGGAAGTAAGGCCTTCTTAGGAGACAAAGACCTTTCTCCTTCTGACATTTTTTCTACATAATTGCATGGAAACCAACCAAAATGTCCCTGAAAACTCCCATAAAGCCAACCAGGTTCTCCCACATTTTTTTCATCAACCTATGGACAGGAGCATAAATACAAAGAAAACACAATTGTCAGCATGAAACAAACAGGGTATCTAGTAGGTCAGCACATGCTGGCACTCTGAACTGAACAGCATGAGCAGCACTCATACAAGGATCAGCATTTTCATTCTCTTCCCTTTCGAAACTGAGCTGTTTTTCTCCTGTTCAAGAAACAGGGTGACGATGAAAATTGCACTGTTTTTAGACACAGGTAGAGACAGGCCTCAAAGACGTTATATTCCTTCAAACAGGCCCCACACATGCACTTTGGAGATCATGTACTGTACCTGGAGCCACTCTGGCTTGCCAAAAATTATGGTGCATTGTGTTGTTTTGCTGAATGTGCAACCAAGAGGCAGCGGCTGGCGAGCCTAGCAACGCACGAAAACAACTGCTGCAGTTCAGATATAATTAACTACGTCATCTGACTGCATTCAAAACACATCAAAAAATTCTGTTATTTACTATACGATTAAGTACAGAGCATCCTTAAACATTCATAGCAATACTGAAGCCTCCATTATTCTGCAAATTAGCAAATTCGTCAAAATTAGCACCTCATCAAATACTATCAGCTAGTTAGCTTAATTAAGGTTTTGGGTATAAGAAGGAGGAGGAGGTGGCAGCAGCTGTTAGCCTATTTCTAAAATAGTTATGAGTAGTTAAACAACACAGTTAATTATATCTGAGAAGGAAGCCAAACCAAAACATACTTCTTTTGTTCCCTCTTCCATGCTTCATCGGTATGAAAATGCAAATCAACAATTTAACACTGTTAAACTGAAGGCTAATGCTTATGTGTTTTAGTATTTTGTACCACGTTGCTTTGTAAATTCTCCCTTATCGCCTACTTATATGACTTATAGTCTGAATGAGGAGGAAATACACACACTTATATATTAGATACAGATAAATTAATTGTATTACCACAGTTGTAAATCAATTTTCACAAGTCTACCTGAATGCACGTGCTTTCAAAAACATGTATGCTGACAAGGCGATATAATTACATGAAATAACACAGATTTCAACTGAGAAGCCAGAAGACATTTCCAATCCTATGGTCTTGCTGTAATATTATATATATGTAATATTATTGATAGCATTTTCAGTTGAATGCATTAAAATGCGTAAGTATATATACATAGCATATATGCTATGAAAAATAGACACAGTATAAACTACCCGAGGGAGCATTTATAAAGGGCCAGCAAACAAGAGGCAGGAGTCTATGTTAACAACACACTAGCAAACGGTATTAAGATTCAGAAGAACCTTTCACATCTACTTGTTAAATAACTAGTTTGCTTAATTTGAATTGGAATTGTATTAATAAATTTTGTAATTTTATGTAGCCATTCACGTTTCTTTTTCTCTACACTCATATTTCAAGTAGACATTTAAAAGCCAAGTTGTAGATGTACAATGAACTGCACCAACCACATCACTCCTGATCAACTAATTTCAGAAAGTTTATGTTTAGAGTTCACTGTTGTTATTCTAAACAGATTCTCAATACCTCTAGGATGTGTAAGAACCAAAGAAAGATTTTAGCTGAACTAATCCTAATTTAATCCGTTTTAAAAAAAAAACAAAACCCAAACAAAAAGCACTCATCAAATTTAATTTTTCAGTAAGACTTAAAATATATCAGAATAATGCTTTTGACACTTAAGACCTTGATGAATGTCAAGGCTGAGGAAGCTGGGTTGGGTTTTTGCAAGTTAAATGTTAATGGCAAATCTTACCTGAATTATATCCCCAGTATTAAAGCTCATCTCATCGTGATTCCTTGCTTCAAATGGATATAAAGCTCTGTAATTTACCAAGGCAACTGAATTCCTAGACTCTGAGAAACTAACTGCATTGCCTGAAAGGGTAAGAGAATTAGTTAGCGTTTTGACACAGCTGAAAGATAGGCAATTAGTCTGAGCCCCACTGCTCTAAGCAACAGGTATGAGAACTGTTCTTGCCCCCAAACCACTATGCAAGTATTAAAGGAAATCACTAGCTACAACAGGCTGAAACGATGCATACAATGCAAGAGTTTAACATGCTAATCATAGTAAACTCAACATGGACAATTGTCTTCTGAAGCAAAAAAATGACACCTTTATAATCACATCTTTCCTTGTCAAACCACTTTGGCTAAGCCAGTGCTTTAATATAGCCTTGTTTAACACAATTATAATTTTCCAAGTTGTAAAGATAACACTGCTACAACAACAGATGTTCAGCAGCAGGTGCGAAGATTTTCTTGGAAACCTGAAACACCACGCATGATTTCTATTTTCCTTTGCATCTATGTTCTCCAAGTCTGTGACTGATGTTGCTAACAGTGAATGGTTTACAAGGTATAGCTGAGGTGTGCAAATATATTTCAGTATTGTTCTAATTTGGTTCTTGCTAGTTAATAGGATGATTTAAACCTAACTAAAAACATGGAACACTGTTGGGGTTTTGTAACAATATTGTAGACAATAAGCCTGCCATTGTGTCACGTTAGCAATAATACTTCTAAAGAATGAAACAGCACTCGGCCATTAAAGCAAAAATCTAACAGACTAAGATTACCTTCATTTTTCCAGGGTGGCTTAAGACTTTTACCCTCTGTTGGTTTCAACAGATCTGCAAACTTCTCGTTTATGTTTAATTTAGAAGCGCGTTTCTCCATCTCTTGAGAGTTGGTCACTTCTTTCATCTTCTTTATTTCTTCGTTCTGCTTACGCCTCTCCTCAGCTTCTTTTGCAATTTGTTCTTGCCTTCTTTTATCTTCTTCCAGTTGCCTCTGCCTTTGGTGTTCTGTTTCCTTCAAGATCACGGCCTGGCTATTTTTCTCCTCCTCTGCTTGAAGCCGTTGTTTATTTTCCCTTTCTCTCATCAGAGCAACTGCTTCTTCAGCTTTCAGCTTTTCTTGATTTTTTTCCTGCGTTCGTTCTTCCTCCAATCGCTTCTTTTTCTCTTCCTCTTCCCTCCGGATATTTTCCTGCCATCGGTTCTCCTTCTCCCGTTTTGCTTTTCTGAAAGACAAAAATGAGAGAGGAACGGGAGAACATTCAGATACAAATGAATGAGATTGTAAACACAGAGTAATCAATTGCACTTTTAAGTAAAATTGAGTCTACAATTGCCACTACTTTTCTCTCTGGAAAACAAGCTCTTCCACCGGAGATGATGCTTTGTCTTAACATAAGTGCCAGTATATTTAGTGTATAAATGACAAATGCATTAGAATTCTTGGTATAGAAACGCTGCCATGTGGTTACTTGTGCAGTGTCTCCAGGAGCAATCCTGCTCACCTACATCCTGATGAGCAAGAAGCGAACTGTTAATAGAACGCAGGCGGTTTTAAGCTGCCCACCAAGGTAACATCCAAATCTCAGTATTGGAAACTGACATTTCCAAACAGACTAATAACAAAATTTCATTCTGGTATTTACATAAAAATAGCCTTTGCATACTGATCTTTGCTGCTTTCATTTTTTGCCTTCAGCAGCTGTAATCTATTCAATACACTTATCCCTGCCACTGCCACACTCTTCAGCAAACAGAATCTGCAAATCTGACTGCATTCTCTGAAATTATTCAGATTTCATCCTGTGCTTCGTCTCTCCAAAGAAGTTATTATCTTGTTCAACACCCTTAAAAAGCATAGCATTTTAGTTGTTGAGACCTTTCTTCTGAAAAGAGCGGACCTAACCCTTTGGGCCATCTTCTGAAGACATCATTGAGGAGGCATCCTGCCTAGAGGAGACTGCTTCATCAAATCACTGTGAGAGGTTCACTCAACTCATGGTCATTTTATTGTGTGACAGGACTAGTGGGAACTGTAACAGTAATACCGCTACCCTATCAGACAGCTATGTTCAACAGAAAAATTAATGGGACGTCATTATACATGTGGCACATGGTTCTCTTAAAGGGACTGTCACAAATGTTATGAAGCTCCATCACACTGTTGTAGAAAAACGCTGTCATGAGTTAAGACCATGAATCACACATACTGCAAGGTCACTAGCTCTGCTTCATTAAAAACAGTCAAAGCAAATATGAATCACTGAAAAAGAAAATCTCTCTCAAATTAAAAAGACAAAACACAGCAATTCTCTGAACGAGAAGTCAAAACCAGTACAACAAAGCAACTCCAGAGCTGAGGACTGCCCACCAAGAGAACCTGTCCGCTCTCTCTCTGGCACTGTTTTAATCCACGGCTGCTAAGCACCACATAGGTGGCTGATACCAGAAGGTCTGGAGAGATAAAAACCAAACTGGCATCTTAACACAGCCTGAATCAAACCCCAGAAACTATGGTTTCTTAATCAAGTTACACAAAACAAAACAAAACTAGCTGGGAACAAGACCATGAGAAACCAAGAGTTGAGAACAGTGAAAGTTTGAGCGCTTCATACAGGGCTAGGCTGAGCAAAATCAGGACCATATATGTGAAAGGATGATCCTCTCAGACATATTTGAGTTTCCTCATTCTCCTCCTAAAAAAAAGAACCAAATTTGAAACTCAAAAGCTTGCTCACTCATGCAGCTTTCAAGATTAACACAGGCATTAAGCAATCAATGCCCTTCCTATTGTCTTAAGTATCAATCTTACAACTGTCTGAATATACGTGACAAAAAACTAGTATCTGCTCAGGCAGAAGTGCTTTTAAGGAAATCGGTCAGATCTTTTGAAAGCCAGCAAAAGGTGGCAGAAAACGTAAGGAATTTCAAATGTGTGAGGATTATCTATTAAAGGAGCTAAAATTCTTATCAGCAAAAGTGACTACTTGGTTTATCTGAATTGTAAGGTGCTTTTTTTTTTTTTTAAAAAGAAGATACAACAGACTGGAAAAAGCAAATTCAAACCATCTCATATCAGCGGTACTCCATATAAAACGTTTTCTCTAAGGCAACTCACTAGGTGTATTTTTACTGTATAGGCCTCCTGCTTATTACAGTCAGTGTCTTAAAGTCACCACAGCATTCTTTTGCTTTAAAAATGTCAACGCTGATACATTCAGCCATGGTACCTTGCAGCCTCATCTTCCAGTTGCTTTTTCTGTGCAAGTTCAGCTCTTCTTTTTTCTACCTCTCTTATTTTGTCCTGTTTGATCCTGTGGAGCTGATCCAAGGCTAACTGCTGTGTACTGTAACTTTCTCTCAGGTCCTAATGAGGAAAGACAATGAAGTACATCAAAAAGAATAAAATCAATCTTTCAAGAGAAGCATCCGGGCATTTTAATGCTTTGTGAACAAAGTTTTAATACAAATGGACAAAGTAATATTGTTATTAATAGTCCTTGGAGGTCACTGTAAAGAAAGTCAAATAAGCAGAAGTATAAAAGTAGCTGGCAGGTTTGCAAAGCCTTTCATGTAACTTAGGCTTTCAAAGAGCCCTTCCAGTCATATACCCGCTGGCAATGGCACATACGATAGAGGAGAAGGGAAGATATAAAACTGAGTGTTCAAACGCAACATTATCTAAGGACACAGAATGCAATGAAGCATATTTTAAATAACTACAAGATACATTTGCCAAGGAGGTAGCCTTCAACTGAAAGCCAACACAATACCATAAATCTGAGAATGCATCCCTTCAGTACAGTGTTCTCCTTTGCGCTGCTGTCTGAATGATCAGTCTCATATTTAAATCAGAAAAACTGTTTAAAAACATCCAGCAAGCTTACCACTGTGGGAAGCCATAGCCTAAAAACACTCACTCAGACTGGAGTTTTCCTGTATTTCTAAACTTCACAATTTTACTCTTTCTTTTGAACACGTCCTTCCAATTCCTATTCCATCTCCCTCTAATAACAAACTTTTTCACAGCAGAAAATCAGCATGAATCTATGGGATAATTAAATTTACAGAAGAAAAAAAATCAACAACAGAATTACTTTAGATTGTACTTCACCATGTTACAAAACATCTGTAAGATACTACATTATTTTTTTCTTACGAATCCTATCCACACAGACTAAGCAACGTAACAGGTATACTCTGACTTTTCATAGCTCATCCATAAATGCCAGCAAAGCAATTACAGATGATCTATTCCTACCACAATATGCACTTCTACCAATAATCATGTTGCCTAAAAGATACTGGGCAATTTATATGAAAAGGATAAGACAACAAGATTTCTGTGTCAGCGAAAGTCTCTGTAGCAAATAACTAAACCAAACAATTGACTACTATTTTCCCACAAACATATTCAGCTGAGAATACTTTTTCTTCTTATTTTGCACAGAAATTTGGGATCACTATGGAAACAAAATTGCATTATAAAAACTCTCGTATCTTGATTTAAGGACAGAATAATCCTTATGCAAATTGGAAAGGTCAGTAAAGTAATTCTGAGAATAGTTTATGAGACAAGGAGGGGGGAGGAATATAAGTTAGATTTCCGACCCCAGCAGAGAAAAGCAGTGTTGAGGAAAAACAGCAAGTAGGTTTTAGTACTGGGTTAATCTGGAGGCTTAATAGCATTGTGTTTGCCATGCCGTATGTCATATTCTGGGCACTGATGCTATTTCTAGACTCTTAAACGCAAACAAGAATTCATTAACCTGACTCACAGCTTAAAATGTATGGATTCAGGCACAGCGAGACAGGTAGGGGGCAACAGATGGAAAAGTGGGAGAAGACACTGTTTCCATCTAACACGGTATTTTTTTGGTTGATGTTACTGTAACTAAAAACATCTGAGTAAAACAAGTGAGTGAATGCAGTCTGTTAAATAAAATGGCTATCAGTATTCTGCAGTTTGACTTTCTAAGCAGGTAAGAAAATTGTAAGTCTTTAAGAGGATGTAGAAGCTAGCAGAAAGAAAAAGAGCTTAACCATTTTCTTTTAGGAAAATTTATTTAATAGAAGTTGTACATCCAAACAGAAAGGGTAAGCAGAGAAAAAATGCGAAATAATTAAAAACCAAAAGAGCCAAAGATTAGAAAATAACCTTAAGTAAGAGGAAGAGGTTGTTGAGACAGCTTAGCAGAGACAAAAGGCACTGAAGAACAGAATCATCCATATTCTCACACTGTAAGATAAGGCAGATAAAAAGCCAATTAATCTTTGCACTGTATTTTGAAAAACATATTTTAGGGAAGACTAAATGATAGATGTAGCCACTGAACACAGCAAGCCATGCAGTAAAAAAGTAACTAAAAATACATGTTCTATGTAGCCATTTTTTAAAAAGAAACGAACTCCTTAAATGTTTACAAATTTTTCTTTGTGTTCTTTTTATTGGAGAATGCAGAGCCCTCACGCTGGCCCGGCATCAATCCGTTTCTGAAGAATAAAGTTCACATCAGTGCCAGTCAAAGTAAGATGGTAAATAAAGTTAAGTGGACACATGCTATCTTGCCTGAGAGCCGCATGCATTTTCAGGCAAGTCAAGAGTTGCCTCCAAAACAAAAATGCCTTCAGAGCCAGTGGTCAGTATTTCTTAACTTCTACACAAATAAGTGGCCTATGCTTACTTTTAGGACTATTATCTAGGTTAGCTACCAGATCTTGTATAACGTACTATGAAACTCTGTACTTCTTTCACTAAGAGTTAAATGTTCTGTCCACAATGCAAAAATTGTAGCCAATAGAACCTCAGTACCATAAAAACAGAATTTGCAAGGGCCTGAGAACCTTCAATTCTAAATAAAAATAAATTCTAAAAGGCAAAATTTGAGAGTGAGCAACAGTTAATTCATGCAAAGCAATGATTAGCATGAGTTTCATATTTTAGAACATTAGCAACAGTTTTAATTGCATTTTATTACATTAGTTACTCCAAGACTTTTGGTAGTTCTTTTTTGACACTGGAAGTTGTGGAAAGCCTTTTGGAAGCCTGGTGGAAGAGCCACCAATCTTTATGACTGGATGGAGAAATAAAGATACTGCTTACTGGTGTAAGACTAAGTATTTATATAATGCATGTACCTTAAGCTGACTGTTAAATGCATCCATTTCAGCAAGTTTAGAAGCAGTTTCTTTCTCAAGGGTATCTAGTTGTTCCTTAAGTCTTTGGCATAGTTCTTCCTTTTCTAGGGACTTCTTGTGCACTGAACCGACTCCTGTACCTGCATAAGGAAAGATCAGCAATTTTATAAGGATTCTGTTTTCACTAATTATTTTACTACTTTCCTAATACACACGAACTCCCCAACCTCTTTCCTCACAAAAATTCCTTGATTTACCTTTCTATTCATATACAGCATGAAGCAGAAACAGCCCCAACACCTGAGACAAACAGGCATTATATGTAATATATACGGAATAATTTGCAAGTTGTGGTTTGGTTTTTTTTTTTTTTATATATCAGACCAATTCACAGAAGGCTTCTCTAGATAGGGACTTCTACTGTGATTTGATGTAGACCAGTGTAAATTTTACATAAATTAACTCCCTTGAGTTTATGCTACCAAAAAAGATAAGATGTAATAGTATCTGTGAGCTGTATAGCCTGCGTAAATGAAGTTTCAACCAAAATCTGTGCTTCCTCACAAAAATGCGTTTCTTTGCCCCTTATTTAGAACACAAAGAAAATAATGGAATGCAGATGCAACAACGCTAAGATGGCACTAACTCAAAAAATATAAAAGTGAAGGTGTGATTAACACCCCTGTACTCTTCAGTCTTTTTTTACAAGTGATGAAAAGCCAGCAATGCAAACCAAAGAGAATTAAGTTACAGACACTTACTCTGAGTGTTTTCAAGTTGAGCGTTTTTAATTCTTTCACTTAACAATTGCTTTTCAGGAACTAAGTAGATTAGTTTATTCTGATACTCCTGTAGATATTGAAGAGAACATAACAAATTTTTAATATTGTTTATAAACCAGCACGTAAAACCGGGTAAATCTTCAAACATAACTTAACTCATGTTAAGGAAACATGGATGCAAGTTATCATTATGGGGTAGAAGAAAAAATGACTTCTACACTCTCATTATAAATACTATTAAAATGGAATGCTTTCTGACTCAAAAACATTAACAAAGCTGGAAAAAAATTAACAGACACGCTAAAAGAGTCAATATTTATCATGAGAACATTTAAGTTGACTACCCCAAGCCTAACATAAAATGGTAATGTTCTGTGACACACACGGAACATGAAAATAAGTTTCCCTGATGTGCAGGAGCATTACATAAAAATATAGTACAGGATGATAGTCAAACGATTTGAAATAATCCATGTCTTGTTATTCAGAGGGGAGGGAAAAAAAAAAAAAAAGAGGAGTGGAGTAATTCAGCCCAAAGACCAACTTGCTCTGCATACAGAAAAACATTCCTCATAAAAATTAAAGAGTCTGGAGCCATAAAGTAATTCATAATTAAAGAGAAGTCATTAGTATCGGTTCACATAAGAACAGCTGAAACTTTGACTACTGTCCTCATTCAACTATCAGCTCATTCAATTATCAACTATCAGTACATGTAATCATTTCTTTAACACCACAAATAAAACTAAACACCTATGAAAGTGCTGACAGCCTTGCTGATATCCTCTCTCTGCTATAATCAAACTGATTCACTGTTCTTCCCTATGGGTATGAATTATCAACAGCATTATGGAAACACAGAGTAAGAAGTAAAGGAAAACTACAAGCTTAACGGCAAGTCACATACCTGAAGCTCTTGTTGCAGCTGCTTGACTTCCATAATTCTTTGGTCATATTTCCTATCTAGTGCCTCCAGCTCAGTTTTCCTCATTTGCTTTCTGCTTTGAGTATCTTGCAATCGGACTGAGATTTGCTGATGTTTGTCCGTCTAGAAGGAAAGCAAAGACAAATTATACCTCACACAGCAAGTAACACCTCTCCACTAAATCTGTGGACTATTAGTTAATGATCAATTCTTTAAAACAACCCAAAATATCTGCTTTATATCTGCTCATCCAAAGGACGGTGAGCTCCTGTTAGAACATTCATGTATATTCTAAGATTTGCATTCTTAAAAATACTGTATTTCAAGATGTGTAGTGAAAAAGTCTTACCAGGGCTTCTAATTCAAGATTAAGGCTCTTCTTTTTAGAGGCCAACTTGACAATTTCTTCTTGTTCCCTGTTACGTTGATTAAGAAGTTCTTGGCGACGAATTCTCTCCCATTCTAATCGCCGCTGGCGCTCAAGTTCTTGCTTTGCTGCCTGGAGAAAAGGTACATTAGCTTAAATTACAATGGAGATGCAGAACTGAGAGATCATGATTTAATGTAATGTGCTCTCTTTCTAAATAGCGTAACAGCAACTCATCATGTTGTCCTTTGTAAAGTGCTCTTATATACTTCAACATCAAAGAATGGAGGAAGTGATCCTGTAAGATTCTTCATGCCACACTCCTAACTCCGGATGAAGAAAAGCTACATAATACAGAGAGGAGGAAGTCTGTTTAGCTTAGAATATTGCCCATAAATGACCACATTGACAGATATTACTCAACCTCCTCTGTGTATTTCAACAGCATGCACTGAGACACCGAGTAGAAGCAAATTTGTCTCAAGTTCAACTGCCAAAATATTATCAATTATGAATTCAGTACAGTCTTGCTTGGTATATAGATTCTTGCATAAATCCAAGAGATCTGTCCAAGAAAATCTCCTCTTGTCTCAGGGAGCATCTGAAAGTCTTCAACCTATACCAACACTTGATTCATTTATAACAGACACGACATTTTCAGGCAGACATTATGTTCTCTCTCCAAGACAACCTGCCCAGGGACATGTGAGGAGAGAGAACCAAAGCCAGCATTCAAATTCTGAATGCTCTGTCAAGTGGATACTGTATGCATGTACATATTCCTTAAAGAATTAACAAATAATTTCAAGAACAACCTCCCGCCTTTCTATTTCTTTCCTCCTTTCTTCTTCCCTTTGTCTTTCCAACTCCCGTTGTCTTTCCAGCTGCCTTTCCATCTCGAGTTGTTTTTTCCGTTCCTGTTCATGACGTTCCCTCTCTCTTCGCTCTTGTTCTTCTCTTTCTTTCTGAGCCTTACGTTCAGCCTCTCTCTGCTGCTGTTCCAACAGAACCTGACGGCGTTTTTCCAGTTCCATATTTCCCCTCTCATAGTTGGCTTTCCTTTTGTCCTCAAATGTCACTAAAATAAGGAGAGGTAGTTATTTCTGTCCTGTGCAAAACACTGCTCTCAAACAAATACCTCAGTTATGCCACTAAAGATAGACACTTTCTTTTTGGCAAGCTCAAGTGGTTGATTCACGAATGATATAAACATCTTGCATTTGTAAAAGTATTATTTTTCTTTTCAAAAATACCTTTAAATTTTCCTACTCTATTCCAATTGCAAAAAAATGTTGTAATTTAAAACTAACCATGAAAATTACTTGAATTTTAGAGGAAACATAAAAGAACAGCTTTGATAAGCTAGACGACTACTATCTTCTGTTAAAAAGGTTTTCCACTGTGCAAGAAACACTAACACACAGAGAAAGAGCTTAGTTTTTAAGGGTGTTCCCTGTAACAGCTCCTGGAGGTAAAACCAGCAGAAACCAAAACAGGGTCAAGCTCAATTACTGCAGTAGAGGATAAAAAGAGATACAAAGGAATGGTTTGGGCTCCCAGCAACCACCCTTCCAAAAAGAGGCAAGTTGTGTCTCGCAGAGTGCATGCAAGAGGCCTTTACTGGTAGCATCAGGGAGTCAACAGCAGAATCTACGTTATGAACAAATTGCATCTGGTTTTCAGAAAATTAAACTACATTGAAACCCTTTGTTTTCAAAATGTCCAGAACAAAGTAATGCCAGGAACTTTGAACTGAAAAAAAAAAATTGCAGTAGCATGGCAGTATTTGGCCAGGAAGGGTTTCTTTTCTAAAATATATTATTAATCAGCACACTTTTTCTTTCCCACAGCTAAAAATAGCCCCTGTCTCTGCCTTCTCAATTCTATCAGATGTAATAAGCTGACTACACTCACTTAACAATCTTCCTACCATCCCAGTTAAAAGGGATCTAGCTCATGAAATGAAGCTCCCTAGGGATTTGATTAAGTCTTCCACTTTCTAAAGGTTTCGGTGCCCTTCAAAGACAGCTGTATACATTAAGAATGTGAACACTATTTTACCTGGCTGTTTTTTCTGCGGCTCCTCTTCTTGCACAGGCTGGTAAGATGGCAGAGTTCCATTTATATTTTCAGTATATTTTCCACTCCTGGATGGAAAAAAACCACCCACTATCATTAGAGAAATAACATAGTTATTTTCTTTGTTTTAAACACTTTCATTGAAAAACATATGTTTCACTGCCCTCAGTGATATACCTGAAAGAAGGTGGTACCAGTTCAAGAGGCAGAGTTAGGGGCAGAGGTTGTCCGGCTTTGGCCATATCAGTTAGGTGCATGGCTAACACAAACTCATCAGCTTTCAGCTGTCCATCTCCATCAATATCAGCTAGTGACCTGTACAGTTTTAACAGCAATACTAATTAGAACCAAATAGCACAATCACTCACAAATGACAGTTGAAACAATTTACCGTAAAAATGATTTTTAAAATAGAGAATTCCTGTGAAATGTTCTGGTAAAAATAATTACAATTAATAATATGAATAGCTGATGAAAGGAGGTATTATTTTGTTTAGTAATGCACTGCTATTCAGATGTTTTTGTGAATACAGCAAAAAGGATAGGAAAGGTTAAGAGACATCTCTCGATTTATTGCATCAACAAGAGAAGAGTTGGGAAGAGAATCCAGGACTGTTCTTAACCAGCTCACAATGCTAGAAACCACTTTTTCAACTTTTTTTTTTTTAAAGCAAAAGAGAACATTCTGTAAANAGCAAAAAGGATAGGAAAGGTTAAGAGACATCTCTCGATTTATTGCATCAACAAGAGAAGAGTTGGGAAGAGAATCCAGGACTGTTCTTAACCAGCTCACAATGCTAGAAACCACTTTTTCAACTATTTTTTTTTAAAGCAAAAGAGAACATTCTGTAAAATTACATCAAATCCTAAAACAGGAACCTTTGCATAGGATTCTTTCCCCCCGCTCCATGTCTCCTTGAGAGTGCAAAGTACCTTGCAATGGGTAGGAACAGAAGCACCTACCCCCTCTAAGGAGAAGGCAAGCCACACAATCGTATCGTTAGTCTACAAAATGCTTCCCACACAACCCGGGGCAGGGAACAGTGAAATCTTTCCAGAGTTGCAGGCAAGAAAGAAGGAACCTTTCTAAGAGAGCTACCTCTGTAGATACAATTGCAGGAATGTGTCCTTAAGACTGCACTTAAACAAAACGCTTAATAAAATAACCGGCTCATTTAAAAAAAAGCGGTTAAAAAATCCACTAAAACAAAAAGGAAACAACAAAAGAAACAAAAAAACACTACCCACATACACACCACAGTGGAAAAACAAAAGCAGGAGATGATGAAATGAGATTTTTATTCTGTTCACAGACCAGCACTATTCATACATAACAGTACCATTATTACAGTAATTACGATGAATACAGCACCCCAGTAGAAATATTGGTAATTCCTCACTTCGTGCAAAACCGAAACTTGGGCTGTTAATCCTCTCTACGTGGGTACACAGATCTCCTCACGTTGGCTACTGATGCATTCAGGCTAGGCACCCAGGAGGAAAACAGTCACTGTATTCCTGCTTTAGTCCCCCATACTCCGGAGTGGAGGAATACAAACTGATACTCTGTTTTTACCTTCACCGCATGCAACCAAACAAGTTGAACAAATATAAGGAGTATTTCAGCTTGCTGCTGCTAGAGAGAAACAAATGACTGCCCTGGGACAAAGCGGAAGAAGAAAGGGACCTCAGAAACACATGTAAAGCACCAAGCTATTGTGAATTTTGCTGGGCCAGTAAATCTTATGTCCAGCATCTGAGTTATGTCTGAAGGCATAATCCAAACTACCACATCTAGCAGGGCAGACTATTCAAGCCTTCAGACAACTGTAACCATATTTCCATCACCACAGTAAAAGCAAGCCTTAACGAATGTGTAATATGCAGATATCTTCATGGGAACTGAAGTAAAACTCTAAAAAGCTGAAGGGTTACTTCCTTTTTCATCTTTCTCCATATTTTAAAACTAACAAGCTTGATTTCAGAACCTACTTTTTAAATGAACAAACCCTCATCTCAGCTAAACTACTGCATCACAATCGTAAACTGAAATTAGTATTTGTACTATTATATGTAGTTTAACACACAAACAGTGAAAAAATTGTATTATGTCGTCTTTTGAAAATCTAACTAATGAACAAACTAGTTTAAGAAGTAGCTCAGTTTCAGTTTATGATTTTAGATCTATTGTGTCACTTTAACATTTTTTATTAAATAAAGTAGATTTCCTCTCTCAAGACCATAAACACATTGAATTCATAATCAGTAACTAAACTTACCAAATAGTAGCCAACTGAGTTTGTGAAAGGTTTGATTGCAGAAGGGCATTCCTTGCTTGAAATCCTTAGTGAAAGTGTAAAAGATTTTAACACAAATAAACACTTTGAACAAAGACAGACATGTAGCAAAATATGGGTCATGAACTGGGGCATGTTTATTTTTAATATTAATCTAATCCATTTTCATCGGTGGCTGACAGCCGGCTTTGCTTCCAGGCTTAACAACAGGCATTACAACCTGAACACAACAAAGATGCAAGTATTCTTGTGTACTTTTTTTTCATTTAGAGCACCTAACAGGAACACTGACATGAAAAATGGGTATTTATGGTAATCCCCACAGCTGTTACAAAAGCACAGCTGACTGTCTACCTAAAGCTTGAGCTAGCACGTCCTAAAGCTGTCAGCTTTCCTTTGATAGCAAAGAACCATATGCCTTTCTAGGCAGGTCAATGAGAACTTCAGCCCCAAATCAACGAAACAAGATAAAAAGCATAGAGTCCCTTTCTTGAAAGAGAGAATTGTCTCCTCCAGGCTAGGAAACTGAGGCAGAGGCTTGGTAAGTGCTTTTTCAGAATGGGAAATCTAGTCAGCTACAGACATACATACTGACTCCACATCTACTAATCACTTGGCCAGTGCTCTATGCACTGCATTACAGTGAGTAATCCAGCTTTCTAAGAACTTTCATAAAACTCTACTCTCGTATTAACTTTGTGCGAAGTCTTTTGAAACCACCGTAACACAGTGGCACAGCACTAAGGTCGCTGAACATCAACAAGGAGTTACTCCCTTAAATTGCTTTTGAAAAATTCCAATCAATGGATGCAGTATTGCAGTGTCTTTCCTGAACTGCTTTCTTTGAAAAGATAAAAGCCCAAATATCTATGTAATTACTAATACGTATACACGGGAGTACGTGGCACAAAAATGATTGTAAAATGTACCCAGTTTTACAAAGTCGTAAGAAAGAGTCTCAGACTCTTTCTCTCTCGCTCTCAAAGAGCGATGCTTGAAAAATGACTGCTGACTTTACAGAGCTAACTTCTGCAGACTTATGGTTCTCAGGCTCTTCTAGTCAGATCCCACTGCTGCCACTCTTCTTCCCCTCGACTGCTGCTGTAGCTTCCCCAGTCCGCCTGGGGTGCTGCCTTCTCAGGCCACGCCAGGTCTGACACAGAGCCCCAGCCAATAAACTGATGCCCACTTCCATTTCTTGGCTGACTGTATAGGTCTGAACATCCATATGAAATAAAAGCTGAAATTGCTGAAGTTAAATCCCAAGCTGGTATTCCATCCCTCAGCCGATGATGTTCCAGAAGCAGAAAATACTGCCTGTTTTCCCCCTCCATATCAAATGCTATACTCACCTGATAAATATCCACTCATAGTTTTATCAAGACTGTTAAACTTCTGTCTGTATTTTAATCTGGAAGCCTGAGGAACTGCCCAGTCTGAGGATGCAATCTTTGGTGAATTCCCAGCTAGTGAAGCACTAGAGGAAGAATTTGAACTGTAATACAATTTTTAAAAAAAGAAAAGAAAAGAAAGAGATAAAGAACAAACCCTAAGTTACTTGGCTTAATAAACAGGCATTGGAACAGAAGATACATAGCATCTTCTAGGAACATGAAACAACCTCCACAAAGTTTTACCTCTGCTGACTTGCTATAAATATTTTCATCACTAATACTGAATTTTACTGTGAAAGTAGGGACACATATCTAAAAGGAAACTCTTGAATTCAAGATCCTGTTCCCTTGGTATCACAGGCACTTATGCCACATAATTCATCAGTCCATCACGGCAAAATAATACTACAGGAAACCAGAGGAAAACATCTCAACCTTCACAAGAATGTTCACAAGGGCTGTGAAGCACTGGCGGATGTCTAAGTAACGTTAAGAGGTATGCAAATTAATAACCATGAGCACAAAAATTAATCTGATAAACTCACTAGCAAAAGCACCTTCTAAAGCTGCTAAAGCCACTATATTCCACCTCTACCTATTGTTTTTATTATTGACAATGACAGGCTGATGGAGTTTTCCCAACTCATTCAGTTTCTGCAGAATAGCACCTGATGGACAGAAAGACAGAAAGACAGAAAGACAGAAAGACAGAAAGACAGAAAACTTCTGCCTGCAACTCCCAGCATTTTCACAGTGTCTCATCTTTGAAGATCAGGCAAAACCAGGTGCATCCAGCCTGCCTTGTTCAAGGTAATCCCCTACTCTGTGTAGTAACAAACTATCTGCAGTGTTACCCAAGGCAATAAAGTAAAGAATGTTGACATAAACAAAGAAACAAAGCCTTTCAGGAATGATGCTGGATAGACATCCTTTGCATGGAATTAGATAAGGTGATGGTGAAAATGCTGTCAACAGTAACACTGAAAAAGAGCTACTTTGCAACACTACACCACCAGCAAAAGAAAGCTTTCCAATTAAAAAAAAAATATTGCAGGCACACACCATGACTACAATCATCTTATCCAAAATCTCCCAGCATTAGGTGTCTGTCTGTACGAGGAGCGCAAAGTTAGACACATGTTCATCCTAGATGCCTTGTATCAGCAGCAAAGAGGTGTAAGCACTTCTGAGTGACCTTCTGGAACTGAGCTGGGGCTGAGATGCCCTCTGGATTGTCTTTTGGGAGACTGTTCCCTGGATGCCCAACTGGACAGATGAGCCTAGTCCCTCACTTTGTCTACGGCAAAGCTCTAAAATCAGTGAAACAGAGCACCTGACTACAAAGATTCATAATCTTCCATTATTCATAGAACAAAGTCACATATAAATATTTATAACAAATACTATTCCTACATGCCTGCTAACTGTCCTCTATGATGAATGTGTCCTCTATGATGTGTCCTCTATAATGTGTCCTCTATGATGAATGAGCACCTCAATCTATAAACATTGCTTTTACAACCACTTGGGAAGTTTTACTTCTATTTACTAATGAGGTACATTCCCTTCTTTCTGGTACCACTTTCTCTCATTTGAACTCCTCACCCACTTTGGATAGTTTTGTCAGATTTCCTGAAAATATTATTTATTGTGCATATTAAAACAATGTACTGTAGGACTTGGTAGGTCATATTAGATAGACTAATTTTCAATGAATATATTTTGAAAACAGAAATGCTCCACATGTTTTGGAAGGCTTACTACTCAAGTTTGAGATACAACAATTTTAAACTTAACTTTCATACCTGCTAGATCCTAAATCGATTAGTGACTGTGCCTTCTGCATACTAGTACCACCAAACCCTCCTGCCATGGGACCTAAAGAACCAGTATGAGGCAGTGCTGAAACACACAAACAGAAAAAAGCAAACCAAAAACTGTAAAGCAACCAGATATAAGGTAATGTTTTGTAATAAACACTCAAGGCTTTGATAGAAGTAAGAAAAGCTAATCAGTGCCTCGCTGTTAAGATTAACTAGATAGAATCAATTTGACAAATATGAACTTTGGAAAAAACACATTTTTCCTTTTTTTTAGCTTGCATGCAAGTATTAGCATTCCTGTCCGAAATTAGCCACAGAGAAAGTAAGATTCACAATTCTGAAAGCAAGTACTGGACTGTACTATACTTACTTGAAGAGAAAGGTATGGGCAAAGGCTGCAGAAGGCTGGATGTTCCATTTGGCAACGAGGAGGTACTGACAGAAGGCACCAGGGGGGCAGAGATAACCAAAGGAGGAATGGAAGTCATGGAGGTCAGAGACATGGGAGCTAATGGTGCGATCGTAGACATTGACGTTGGCATGGACAGATTTGGCATACTACCCATTCCTAGAGCAAAATCAACAATTCATGACTTAATACTGCAGAGGCTCCAGCAAAAAACTGCCTCCATTATGCTAGGCAGAAACTACACAAAGCAACCTGCATCCAGAGATACAATGAGCTAAAACAGATGCTCGTTTGTAATATTTAGTTCTTCTCTAAAGTTTAGCCAAGATAGCTCACAGAGGAAAATATACTGAAGAACACGAATTTTTTAAAAAATTAATAATAAAATCCTTACAGGCAATTAATTCTCAAGGTAAATTTAGCTACTATTTCACAAAAGAATAAGATCTAGTTTTCTATAATTGCAGCTATAACTAGTTCTTCAACAAACCTTTCCACATCTGGCCCCTGAGAGAGAATTACAAGGCGACTCAAAAGTTGTGACAATCCTCTACAGGGAAAAGTTGATGCTGTTTCTGAAATAAATCTCTTCCACGCGTCAGCCTTGGAAGAACCCCTATGGGTGAAAAGTCCATACTCAGGGCCCCATGCCTAGCAAAAGGTTTCTTTAAGGCAGTTGCCTAAAGCTAATAAGGGCACTTAACTTACTGGCTGAATCTTGTGGAAGACAACAGTATAGAGATGCTATGATGGAAGGTTAATAGGAAGTAACCATATGCCAGCCACAGCTATCTATAAACTCATGCACTTCTATACAAACACACAACATTTACCGATCGGCAGGTATTTTAAATCATGTATGTAATTGGTATATACATACATTTAATTTCAGTATAGAAGTATGCACTAATTCTGTAATCCAGCTGAAGCCGTTACATATATACTGTTCTATAAAATAACAGCAGGCATGCACTGAATCCCAAAACACCATCAGAAAAGGGAAAAAAAGTTAATACAATTATATTCAATTGATCATATAACCAAAATAGACAATCTGACTGATTTTGAAAAAAATATTTAAAATAAATGTTCTACCAAACTTTGACGTTTACTAAATTTAACTTTAAAAACCTCGAGTATAAATAGGTGAATGAGTAGGAGGGAGACAAAAAAAGACCTTCAGTACAAGATGACAGCCTGCAGGTCAGATGGCAAATGTGAATGGTCTTCTTGCACCTAATGTCAAAATTCAATAGAAGGTTTTTCTTTATTATTAAATGCCTTCAAAGAATGAAATTATCAAAAATGTCAAGAAAGCGACTTTGTGAATTTTTTTACTGATTGACTCAACTGGCACGGTCAGATTAATGCTTATATTTGGCTGTAATGAACTGTGTTCTTTCACCTCTAAACACTAAGTAATTATACAGTCGTAACTACCAAAGCGAGCTGACATTAGAGGTGAAAATACTGGCGGTTGTTTCATAATCGGAGGGAGAACCGCAGGCAAGTGCTGTCCTTGCAATTTCAGCTTGATGAGTTTCATGGCTATAGAGAACTCCTGTTGATCCATTTTTCCATCCTTGTTCAGGTCCGATAGTGTCCTTAAAAATAAAATAAATAAAATTTGAAAAACCCTAGAAATCTAAGTTTAACTTCTTCAATTACTGAGAAGCTTTTCTATCAGATTTATTTACTGCTTTTCCACAAGCAAACAACAAACTCATTGCAGCCACTTGCAGATTTTCTACTTTAGACAACATTCAAACCCTCAGAAGTTTACAGAAATTATTTTTTCTAGTTTGCCAATCTACAGGTATTGAAGGTCAACCTGGACTTCCAAACACAGTATTTGTTTAGCTGTATTAAGTACAACTCACTTGGTAGTCTTCTGCAGAGATCAGTTTCAAAGCTGCTGTATATATTAAATACTTAACACCTGAGAAAGTAGGAAGACTCTTGGAAAAGCAGTAGCCTCCTCAGTGGGTACACTTGTTGCCACTGCTATGTCTTTTCTATGCTACTGGCCAGAGTTAATTATTTCAAATTAATGTCTGGTATCGTAAGGAATTAATGAAACAATCTGAAACGGGAGGATGCAGAAAACTGCTAAAGGCACTACGTACCACCATGAAAACTGCATTAATTCACAAACAGTGTGTAGGGTTTTTTTTTTTTTTAAGCCTGACAGCCACACCATCTTCCTTCAACACTTCTCCAACTAAACTTAAATACAACAGCAAATATATGCAACAGTGCATATATAAATATGACAAAATTTCTGTTCAGACAGAAAATCTTAAATCTTATTAATACTTAAACATGCAAGAACCAGGCACAGCAATGTAAATAAAATTAGGAGGGGAATAAAACCAGACAATATTAAGCTATAGTTTCCCATTCATAGCTTCATTCTGTTACTATACATTCAGTATAAAACGAAGGCCCTATGCAAGTTTCCTTACCACTGCTTTCTACGCACTTTAAGTGTCTGAAGAAGAAACTAACTTCTTATTTCGTTAGTTTCTTTAATATTCTTTCACAAGTGTGTTGTTCTTAATTACTAGCACACATACATCTTGATAACAACCAAGCAGCCCCAAATGAACATAGTATTCTAGTGAAGACTGAGGAGTTACAAAGAAGAAAATGTCTAAGTGTTGCAAGCACCACATATATGCTGCAAACAACAGCACTTTTCCCAGTTCCTGTATTACAGCATTGGTTGGTATCTTACAGTGTATTATCGCTGACCTTCTACTAACATTTACTGTGGCTTTAGATTTTTTTCCTGTCTTCTGAGTGTATTTTCCACTCCCAGTTCAGTAGCATACAATTTCTTCTCCCCCCTAAATCTTATTGCCATTTTTTAGTGGTCACTAGTGTTTCAAACATAATTCAATTTGGTATGTCCAGGAATCTATTAACCCATTATTTAACTTTTTCCATATTATTATTTGAAGTGTTATTTTTAACCTCTTTTTTGGTATTATAATTTAAAATATAAAGACAAAGGTTAACAATGACCTTTGTGGCAGTCCAACAGGCACTTCCCTCTATGAAAGCCTTGCAATTTATCATTGGTTTTTGTTTCAAGCACTTACTATAGTTTAAAAAGGCTGTGTTCAATATGATCCAATTTGAATTGACATTATAAGAAAGATTTAAAAAGATACAGCTTTTTAATTAAGTGCTGGTTCACAGACGGGGTCAATCCTTCCCCTAAATTTAATAAAATTAAAACGATAATACAGACAACGCTCCTACTTTGACTGCTGAAAGCCTCTTTGAGACAACACAACATACCAAAGATAGTATCTCAATGCCACACATCCCCTATATTAAAAAAAAATAGTAAAGAATACTTTACCATATTTCAGCAAGGACTGAAGCTGGTAGACCTGATTGCAAAAAAAAGGTACGTGCTTGATCACCTATGATAAACAAGACAGACAGACAGACTTTTACACTAGAGACACAGATTTTCAGAAGACCTGAGCACTCTGTTGTGGAACAGTTTTTCAAAAGGAACCAGCATGCTGGATGCCAGGCTTTCCAGTTTCGTACCACCTAACTCCTTCCCTGGTGACAGCGGTTCTCAGATACCCATGTATTCTGTAATCCTGAATCTTCGCTCTGAGAAGTGATTTCAAATACCTATAAAAAGCTTTAACAGGTCACAAATCAACAGCTGCCAACAGTTTAACAGATATAAGATTTAAAGAAGTAAAAATGACTGAAAATTTAGTCCTGACCCAATTATTTTTCCAGGAAAGGATATGCATGCTATTTCTTTCCTACTCCTTAATCCAATTTAACTTTAGCTAGTATTGCCTCTCTAGAAAAATTGGAAAAATACCATGTCCTAAATAATATCCTGTTCTGTCAGAGAAAATCCACTATTTCAGTATCTCAGGATGGGAATCAGAATTGTTGTACAATTCCATACCAAGTTCCACATCCATTGGTACTGATTGCACTGTTAGACAAACTCTTAATAAAACACTGATAGTGGTGTTTATGCTTACCTACAAGTGAACTACAGATGCTTAAAGCTGTGACTTCAAGTCATTCTTTCAGCTCTTTCTTCCCTTATTTTCATACACAAGCCTTTCATTTCCAGCACTTGCTAAGTAAGTAACGAAGCCTGCAGGCGAATGTGCAGGTAAGAGCCCAGGTAGCCTAAAGCTAGTCCCTGGGACAGCAACTTTTTCAGCTGGTGGTAAACACCAATCTCCCAGAGTTGTTTGGCCAAAGCAGGAGTTACCTATCACCTAGCCAGAAGATGTGCATGTTCCGAACAGACAGCTTCCCACTCTTTCCTCAGTCTTTTTTGGACCAACATGAGCAAAAGCAGGGGCAGTGGAGTCACCAGATAGGGCATGAGCAGACAGGAGGGTGGAGTGATCGGGGTTGGTCTTTAGTGCTCACCCGCACACAAAGAACAGGGCACTCAAATCAAGTCATCTTTCCCAGTGAAATCGAGCCTTTTCCTGATGTCACAAGCAGACTCTTCAATGTAAAAACTGCAAATTCTGACCCAATTGTTTCAGAAGAAAAGCAGCTGAATGCAACCGGAACTGACAGCAGGCCATTGCAAAACACCATTAGCCTATCCAGAACTTGCCAAGTACCCAAGGGTTAATCAATTTCAAGCAGTCATTAACAAGGACAAGCTGTCAGCATCTCTCTCCCTGCCTCCTCCTCCAAAACAAAGATATCTAACAGCACGGTATTCTCTAACACTATTTAGACAGAGAGCCACTTCTGGTGCCTCTGGCGTCACTTGCCACAATAGCTACTGTAAGTGCTCCTTGGCAGGCTCCCATCCAAGCACAGATTTCGCCTGACGCTCTGGTTTTTGAAACTAGACAGAACGGCAGCACATAACCACTTGCTGCAGAAGTGACAAGAGTTAATGAAAGAGAATTCCTGTGCCAGACTTTAGCCCAAAGCTTGTACAAATTTAGTAATAACCCGTGGCTGTTTGCCCAAAACGTATGGTTATTAGTCACACAACAAAAGGCTAGGAATAGGATGTAGTTTCCAAACTGTTTTACAAAGATACTTCTGTATACACAGAAGTTAATGTGTAATGCAGAATCTCAGACCAACCTGTAATGTAGCCTCCTGTGGGTTTAAGGCTATCAAACTGCTTGTCGTGCTTGGCCCGCTCTTCAGAGGTGATGGCCCATATGTTAGGACCTCCTAAAAAAACCCAAACAAAAAACACCAAACAATGAAACAGATTGAAGACTTTTAAAAACACAGCATGTCACTTGCAAAATAAAAGGTTGGCTTCTCAAGAGACAGAGTTAGATCGAGACACACCCAGCTCCTACCAGTTTGGCAAGGACGTTGTGAAACAAACCTGCTTCCCAGATGTGCAAGTGCTAGCTGAGACAACTCCTCAGCTAGGCTGCTCTACGCTCAGCTTCCAAACAAGCTCTGTCGTCCTTCAAAGCCTGGTGCAAAGCAGTTTCCTGTTGCTGCCGACTGTTCGCAGCCCAGGCAGGATGCACGTTGCTCACTGTACCCTGTGTGAACCAAATACTCCTCTGGTTCACCAGTAAACAAATGGGACTCAATGTCACGTAAAGGTTCTCATACGGAGGGCTAACACCCTACGGCTGCTAAAGACTCATGCTTCGTCTTGCCAATACTCTAAAAACAAAACTGGGACTGGTAACAAAAATATATTGGTCTTAAAGGAATAACGTTCTGGGTTGGTTTGTTTTTCTTTTAAACAGCGGACAATTTCAACTTACTATTTTTCAACCCTTAAAAAGAAGTATAAAATATTACAGCCTCAAAGTAAAAAGGAGAAATTGGAGGGAATAATCATGTTTACAGAGCTGTGCTGATATATCAAGCGGAACCAGAGCGACTTTCAGAAAAGCTCCAACCTGCTGTATAAAGGTCAGGGTGTGTGTCCTTTGCAGGAAAAGCAGTCTGCCAGAAATAATTGGGTTTGGGTTTGTTTTTTAAGTAGGAGGAAGTTTTAGTCGGGAAGCTCTTGACGAAAATACAACTTTTCAAATCAATGAATGCAAGAATTAGCAGAAATTCTGAATGGAAACCTCGAAAACAGTATTAAAAGATTATTACTTTAAAAATACATTCTACTCAGCATTACCACTTCCAAAAAACTGTTAATCTATTGTTCCAGTATTTGTATTGCTCACTAAAAGACAGCCAAGGGAACAAATAATCCACCTAATAAGATATTAACAAGTTGCTTAAAACAACACACCACTTTGAAAGTTACTATAAAATGTTTCCTCTTTCCCTACCTAAATCTAATTTCAAAGCTTTAAGTTAACCTACAAAATTTCAACAGCTCTCTTCACTGTTTTTCAGAAGTAATAACAAAACTAGCAAACTGCAAGCTGACATACATGCCAATACACACAAATTAAGGATGTTAATCACCTCTTGCCTGTGTTTATCCCTATATGCAAATACATTTACCAAAAGGACCTAATGTCTCCTCTTAAGGAGGTCCTGTTAAGACCATCATTCTCCTTTCAGATTTACAAATCGAATTCTTCAACCCTGCTGCTTAGTAGGGACACAGAAATAGTTAAAAAACCAAACCAAATCAGCAACTCATTGGGGATACGAATGACCAAAAAAGTTGGGAGGGCTTTAGGATACAACCTCTAAGCCCCTGAATTTGGAGTTTTGCTTCCCTATTTTCAGGATCTGCTGGGTATTTTAGTGTGGCATCAATGAAAGGGTCTTCTTGCAGGCCGCATGCAAAACTGCATTTCAAGAACCTCCCTTATTTCTCTTTTCTAATTAAAGGAGTCTAAATAAACCTGGATTAGATACTGATAATAAATTTAAATAAATCTAAATCAGGTGCCTAAAAGTTGATGGGCATTACAAGTATTGCCATAATACACCAATGAGGGTAACTTACACCCAATGGCAAAAATTAGAGCGGCACTTAACCCTTCTAAAATGTTAGTTTTAAAATACAAATGGGAAGTGCATGATGTGGTTAATGCTTATAGATATCATCTGGGCAAGACAAAGAACTGGTCCTCAAGTTGTCGGCAGCAACTTCAGAAAACATGACCACTTTTTTTCATATACAGAAAATAAAATATTAGCAACATCACATTTTCCGTATATGAAATACCATGTTTTTATGATCTTTTTAAGCGGATTGCTACAACACTCATCTTTTTATAATCAGTGACAGGAAGATTAAGACCACCACAATATATGCACGTGGTCAGCGGCTGCAAAGTGCTAAAAACACAGTAACAACTCCTTGACTGGAGTTACCGGCACCACTGCAGCTTCTCTAAGGAAACCAGATTATGTTGTAAGGGAACTTCTGTCTAAACATGTAATGAAACACAATTTCCTATTCATATGTCACAAAGTAAGCAAGAAGATGGCAATCAATCTTGCAACTCTTCAATATATTTCAGCAAAACATCTCTTTGAGTACCACCTGGTAAATTATGTTTCCTCTCCAACTATGAAATTTGAAGCTCTACATGGCATTGTCTCGAATGTGTTAAAATTGTGCAGTTCAGTGAATCACCAGATTCACACCTGTAGCTGTATGACGATTAATATCTCATTCAAGAATTGTTTCAAGATACCATTCACCCTTCATTCTCGTTTTTGCCCTCATTAACACTCTCCAAGATTCTCACTATTTTTTGCACACTAAGTATTTTGCGCTAAGTCATCTTCGCTGACTCTTACCACCTGGTACTTCACACTGCTGACCCTAGCCTAGAAGAAAAAAGAAACCAAAACCATCACTGGCACAGCCTAACAAAAGGCCTTTAGATGCACACTCTACTGCTAAAATAATGCTATTAGCATAGTTCACCTGTTCCCAGATTAAACATGTAAAAGCATTTCTTCAGCAACCACCTCCATGACAGGTTTCTTGCAAGTATAAATTTCATTTTAAAAAAGTATATTTGACTGCAACCCACATTATTACAGCAACAAGTGCTTCTAGCACAGTCCTAGAGAGCCGGTGCAAGCAGCTGCTGTCACAGCAAAGTGATAACTACAAACACACGTGTTATCAAAAGTACATTGTGTGAATGTTTCAGGAGACTGAATATATATCCTGAAAAGACCAACCTCCTAAGAGCTGATTTTCAAAGGTGAGAAGATTTTCACATGTTTCCCTATCCCTGAGGACACAGAGTGAAAATCTTTTTTTCTGGAGACTAATTCCATAAAGATACGCTCTCCACTGTTTTTTTGGGTTTTTTTATAGGCATGGAACAAAATAACGTAGGAAGTCTTAAAATCTCAAGCACACCTCCTCCCACATAATTTGACTGTTTTACTTAAAAGTAAATATATAAATATACATACTTCGTAAACATAAATTCAAAGAAAACAAATTTAGTTCAGACAATTTTAGCCATATCTCTCAACACCTATCAACATCCAATAACACCTTGAAATTTAAGACGTTTAAAAGGAGATATCAGAGCACCTTTCAATTTAGAAGTTTAAGTGAAAACACATACTAAATTGCAACCAAAAATGAGATGGGACAGAGGTGCAGGGGAAGCAAGGCAGTATCCAAACAAAGTCCTTCCAAAGCTGTAATTCCTTACAAGCTAAGCTTAGAAAGTAATGTGGGGTGTTTAGCAAGAATTAGGATCTAGAGAACAGCATACCTTCAAGTCAGCACAGCTCTCCCAGGCTGATGGTGAGATTTTTGGTGCTTGTCTATAAAGCAACAAAGTCCCAGAAAACTAAGTTTTAAACTAATGTCATTTAAGAGAGAGTGTCTGCCATTTTCAGCCTGAACTAGAACAGGTCACTGTTTTACAAATACAGGTTAATAATAATTGGACACTTAAAAAGTATGTTTACCAGAAAAAATAACACACACACACACATCCCCAATACTTAACGGCAGGGATCCATGGTGTGGGCATTCAAGCCCCACTCAACCCTTATTTTTTTAAAGGATTCACTGTTTTTTCCAACTCCTACCCCAATATGCAACAGAAGCAAAATAAAGAGCACAGCACAAGAGGGAAGGTTAAAGCACTGTGAGTGCTTATTTTTAGCTTAACCAGGTGCTCATGACTCTTTTGATGCTACTATTTGGTGATACAAATAAGAAAAGAAAAACCTATGTACAAAAAGTGTCATTTAAATTAAGATTCCTCAAAATACCAAGCAAAAATACCACATCGGTCTATCTGAAATGAGCACTATGAACAACGGGGATCACAAGGTCTTGGCAATTCCACAAAGCACGTCACGAAAGCATTCTTCAGAGTAATTGCATGTTTACTTATAGCATAACTGAGACCATCACAATAAAGACTTACCACAGACAAATTAAGTTTGAAACTCAGTTCCCCTGTGCAGTCACCATCAAAACATGCTACAATCCTCACGAATATTGTGGTTGTCTCCCAAAGCTATCACCAGTGGTAAAACTGGCCACTCAGCATCATGGCTGAGAAAAATTACACTGTCTGTTTTACAAACAACCAAGTTTTTGGGCACGTCAATCCGTGACAAAGGGAAGACCACTACTCCTTTTCTTGGAAGCACAAAGCTGCAGAATGAGTCAAACAGAAACATTTGCCATCCAAGACGTATCATCTAAACTTATCTGGCTTAGCTCAACTTTTTTTTGTGTTAACATGCCTTCAGTCCCAGGGCTGAGAAACGTCTTGCCCATAAGCCAGATCCAGCTAAAGAAAACAATTAATTAATTTTGCCCAGAGCCACGGCTGTTCCTCTTCCTTCCTTACAGCCCCAACCCTTACTCATGGCAAGTCATACACAAATCACAAAACCAAACTTCAGGCATCTCCTCTTCTCTGACACCTCTCTAATCACAGGATGGAGCAAGAGGCACGCAACTCCTCGATAGAGCAGCAGTGAACCTTTGGCATTCCAGAGAGTCTGAGTTGGCACCAAGTAGCAGTGAACTACAATACTTTTAAAAATCAGTTTGGCATCAGAAATCAAAATACAGTTGCTGCTACGTGCTCTCATGCCAGTCTTCACTGCAGCCAACGAATAGTACGTTACAACTTTTCTGACTTAGCTTAAGTTTCCTGGAAATTTTCATGAGACAAGTAATTTTTTCCCAACTGTAGATGGTGTAATTCTGGAGGGGGAAAAAAATTCGATCTGACAAGAAGATCTCTCATGAAAGCACTATTCTTCAAAAGAGGTTACTTGGCAATCTCACAACTTCATACATGAAGCAAGACCCACCTAGATGAAGCTAACGCTGTATCTGACTACGTTGCATTTTTAGGAATCAAAACTCAAGAAATGCTGAACATGGAGATCTTCCCCACATACATTCTCGCTAGAATAGAGCAACTATTGCCTTCACTTGCCTTTTCTGTTTATGAAAACACATTTCTGTACTAGTAACACTTTGGAAGACAGATCTCAGACTATCTTTCTTTTCTAGAGAAGGCTGGTAGTTTCAGAGAAGACTGGATAAGTGTCAGGACTGGCAAGAGTTCTCGAGATCCAACATGGGAAATCTGGACTCAAGGCCCAGAAGTGTCTCAGCGGATTCCTTGTATCAGATCAGAAAGTCTGGGAGAAACCAACAGATAAAGCTCGTCCACTCGCCTACTCCACAGCTCTACAACACATTCAAGAGCTCAGTCACGTGTGGATTCTACCCATGCAGAAAGTCCACACAGAACGACAAAGACCCACACAAACAACCCGGTGCTACACATCATTAATTTAATGTACCTTCAAGACTTTTCCAAAGATGAGAAAATACATACCCAGCTCACCTTCATATAACAGGTATTAATATGTAAATCAATGTGGTAGCACTCACAATTTTTTAGTGTTGGAAACAAGCAACTATCCTGAGGATTAAACAACATTTTCTGTTCCTTTAAGCTAATTTTAAATAAAAGATACCTTTCTGTAAGAGAGTATGAGGGTCTGTTTATGGCAGGATCACAGCTTTTGGTAGGACAGCTCCAGAAATGCCTTCGCAACACTGCATCAGACAGATAAATCTTCTGAAGAAAATAAAGGACTTGCTTTGATGGGCTGCCAACATCAGATACAAATACTGTTTTTCCCCTAAAACAGTAAATTGCAATTGAAAAAGAAGAGAGAAACGAAAGCACAATCCTAGAAAGAAAGCAAATAGACTTAAAAATGCTCAGTAAGACCTCTGTTAGTACCACCCGTGAGCAAAAGGTAGTTGTACCGAGAGTGGTACTATTAGTGTAAAGGACACAGGCAACTTTTCGCTTGTGGAGAATCCTAAGACATTGCTCGCATTCTCCAAAGAACTGTGTTTGTTTTTCACTGGTAGGCGTTGCTTGTTTTTCTCTAATAAAAACTATGCTCCTACGACCTACAAAGATAATTAACTTCACAGAGATAATAAACCTAAATTGAAAGAGCATTCCTTGTACACAGAAGTCACGAGGATGAGTGATTATATCACCACCTTTTTAACAATCAAAAAAACTAGCATTAAGTTTCATAATAACCCTAAATAAATATTTATCCCCATGTTTGAAGACGGGGAAATTTCAACACAGACATGCAGCAGCGTGCCTCAAGCTGCACAACAAGGGGTATTCCGTAATGCAACCAGCAAATCGCGTTACTGTCTCCCATCAGGGGACTCGAGAGAGTTGTTTTGTGTAAGACATACTGGGATAAATCTAGTAATTCCAGTCTTTCTGTGTTTGCAGACAAGTTTACCACAGGATTTTTTATTACAGTTCAGATGCTGAATCACACTTCTAATTTTTCCTCAGTGGTGAGTAAACACTCCAGGAGTCTGAAAATATACAGAACGTTTTACCATTAGTGAGAATTTCCAGGTGCCTTATCAGTGTTATTGCTATTTTCAATATTTGCTTCCCTCCTTTGTTGTTGATTCAAATGTAGGAGAAAATGTTGACCGATAATAAGCGTTTATTCTTGTTTAGGTATGTAAACATGTTACGACCTACTACTGCAGTGGCTTTGGGTCCATCCCAAGGCACCACCTGCTCCTCCTCGAGGAATGCATCTCCTACTCCCAGCTCCCACGTTCGCCGGCCACAGCAGGAGCCGCAAGCAACCTCCTTTCAGGACGCACACGTGAATCCCACTACTACTTCTGCTACCAGAAATGCTTCAGGGAGGCTCTAAGCATATTAAGCAACATAGTGACAACTGCTAGAGGAAAAGGGTACATCTATGCTTAACAGCAACTTCAGCAGCTTCTTTAATGTATACACAATTAAAAGGAAACACCTGTAGCTAAAGCACATTAAACAGACAGGAAACATGTTTCTCCTTCGATTTTGTGCTTTTGCTAAAATTACAAGAATTGTATCTGTTGAAACCAAGAGAATTTTTAAAGATTTTCAAGCGTCTCTGATGTGCTATCCAAAAACAGCTGTTACCTGCAGACAGGCTGTTAAATGGCATCAGGGAAGTGCAGGGCTACACAGATTTGGCCAAGAAATACCTGCTTAGTTCAAGAGCATGCTTACAGAAACGTGAACACAGTAGCACTGGACGTGTATTTTAGGGTACAATTCATATTCTCTACATCATGTACAGGATTTCTAGAAATTTGGGTGTATTGGGAATCCTTAGGTTCAGCAATTCACTAAAATCAAATATGGGGCTTGTTTAAACTAACCGTGTGCCCCATGAAACAGGAGCAGAGCTCTGTACCATGCAGTATTTGGTTTGATGAGCTGGTTACTGGCATTCCCCCACTTCAATACACTGAATCTATCTGTAAAGGAGGAACATTAGAATTCCTGTGCCGTGCAATGACCTCAATGTAGAAACATCATCTTTGCTTTTAGAATGAGTATAATCCCTAAAACCATTTAGAGATACGTAATAGTCTAGTCCACGCTAACAGTAAAGATCCACTTGCTTTCTTCACTTTACAGCACAATTTGATGATTCCAAAGCACTTAAACTATCAGTTTATAGTAACAGGATAGTATTTCTATACTTTATAAAAACCACAGAATCATTTAGCTCACTATGGCTATCCATTTTCAGATGGTCTTTTTAAATTAAATTATTGCCAAGCTCCACTGAAACATCAAGCAACACACCAAGCAAGCAAAACATTAAAAAAAAGCACAACACAGACATAGCAAATTACAGCAATTTTACTTGAAGATGTGTAACCAATAACAGCAAAAAAAATTTAGAAAGTTTTGTTAGAGCTCCACTAATTTAAAAAAAAATTAGGAAATGCGTATGCTCAACTGCACATCAGCATGCTACCTTTTACACCATTTTTCCATAGAATTTGTGACAACTCATTCAATAGTATTTTCTGAAGTTTTAATGAAACAAGATTTCTATTTCTCATCAAAAAGTGCAATTACTGTAACCTACAATACTGGTAAACTCACACTATATTCTCGAAAGCTAATTTAACTTTTCTTACAGAAAAAAGTTGGCACACAGACTTGGCTTAACCTAAGCCTTTCCCGTATCTATATTCAATACTTGCAAAAAAAAAAAGTATTTTCTGCCTAATTCTGGAAAAACAATGCCATTTAAATCACCTTTAGTTGCTGAGTTACTAACAATGATGCAGCACATGAAACAAGACCATTCTTCTATCCAATGATATAACCATCTCTGCCCAGAATCACAGAATCATTTAGGTTGGAAAGGACCTTTCAGATAATCAAATCCTACCGTAAACTTAGCGCTGCCAAGCCCACCACTAAAGTACGTCCCTGAGCACCACATATACACATCTTTTAAATCCCTCCAGGGATGGTGACTCCACCACCTCCCTGGGCAGCCTGTTCCAGTGCCTGACAACCCTTTCGGTGAAGAAGTTTTTCCTAATATCCAATCTTAACCTCCCCTGGCACAACTTGAGGCCATTTCCTCTTGTGGCCTCCCCTCTAATTCTTACCCATAGGTTCTCGACTTGTTCTTTATCCAACCCTAGGCAGAGCTCAATACACTCCAGTTGCTCTCTGACATAAAGAGCAACTCCACCACCACGCCTTGCTGGCCTGTCCTTCCTAAAAAGTACA
>VZSC01012862.1:308286-319709 GCA_013398225.1 Steatornis caripensis | reverse complement strand
TATATATATATATATATATATATATAATATATATATAATATATATATTGATAATACCTCTAATTGACACTGCGCAAAGTGCTCTGCTTGTTTGATACCTGCCAATGGTATTTTCATTTGATACTGGTTAATTCTTGTGTTATCAGACATCAATTACCATTCCCTTGCCAACAAAATGACGAATGACCTTGAGAAGGTGACATCTACTGTAGCCACCGTTTCTTTTCCAAGTTGAAAGGTCCTAGTCAATGTAATTATTCCTCATATGGAAGCTCTTCTGTACCTTCGATTATTCTTGTTACCCACCTCTATGTAATTTCTAGTCCTGACAGAAAGAAAATATGTAGGGAAAGCTGGAAAAACACAGAGGTAACAAAAGCAAGAATAAGAGTTTGCTTAAACAGTACTCCTTATGTTAAATTACTCATTAGCAGAACCTGCCAACCATATCCAGTACATACGCAGTACAATTTTCCCAGCGTACTAGGGAGTTTGATTTTAAATACAATAAATTTAAAATTGTCTAATTTATGAACATAAGACTTTTGGCATCGGTTTATACCATAGTCCCTAATCCTGCCTTCACAGTGGTTCACAGGGCAACTTTGGGAACAGAATTAGAAATAAGAGTTCTCAAGTTTCTCAAGTGCCAGAAATCAGCTATTTGGCAGACCTCTGGAGCCAAAAAAGGCACACACACACACAAAAAAAGAGGTATTTCATAGTCATAGTATAGATCTTTTCTCTCCAAGTTTTATTCCATGTACTTGAAGCTTTTGGTTCCAAAGCATCTTGAGATTGAGTCCCAAAACTGAGTTGTTGATTATGTGAAACACACACACAAACCGACCCATTTTCTTCTGCCTGTGTTACGCTCAATAATTTTGCTTTCCTTTTCAGTTCTGAAAATCAGTGAATATTCCTTCCCCGTTAGCCTTTTCTGTATTGTGATAGCTTTACAGAATTTTATCATACCCTCAACTCAGCTGTCTCTTCTCAAAACTAAACTGAACAACTCACTTAGTCTCCCTTAACACAGGAGCCACATTCTCTCTTTGACCATCTTTTTCACAGGTATCCCTACTCCGTGTCCAATTCTACGTTCTTCCAGAGCCTCGAGTGTATCAGGTCCTGGCAACAGCAGAGTGAGTAATTTCCAGAAAGATGACCCTTGGTGATGTTGGGTTATCTTTTTCAGGTTAGGTTAAAAAGTACCACCCATGTATTTCTTAATCCTGTATGAATATAGGGAACGTGAGAACTAAGAGGAATAATTCTGTCAGCCTTCCAACCCACATTATCTGTATCAGAAACAGTTTATACATTAACTTGCACCTGTATTTTTTTTTCCCCACAAGCCTGAAGATTTCTCGTGAAATACAGTTTTATGAAAACACTATCATTTGTTCCACAGCAAATTTTACCTGTGGCTCTTAAGAAAATACGAGCGTCCTCTCTTCCTCACTGTTACACCAGTGTTCACACACATGGTAACAAGTACAGAGTTTATCAGTAACAGTGAAACCACGACTTCCAGGAAATACGTGTTTCCTAGAGAAACAAAAACTGTACTGCAGCAATCACAGTTAAAACATGAAATTATGGTTATGAGAAGAAATGCAGGGGACAATGTTGGCACATGCTTTAAAACGTATCAACTATTATTTAAAAAAACCCCACTTTTAAACAAATTACTTCAATAAACAGCACTAAGACAGCACTTGATATTCAGTTAATCTTACCTGTTCTTCAGACTCACACACGGAGAACTTTACTTCCAACTAAACCACAAGTGTTTTAAAGTTATTAAAATATCTTCTCTGAAGGTAACCTGGTAAGAATGCTAGTCCCATGAACACTGAAATTCTTTAAGCTTTCTGGGGTTTCATCCCTTCTAGCTATCTCAATTATGATTTAAGGATACTGTTTTATTGTAAGAAAAACAACAGATGTCCTGAAGAACTGATGCAGTATATTGAAAAGCCTGAACATACAAGTTTCCTAATTAACACAGCATTATATAAATACATTTGACAGACCACAAAGTCTAAAAATGTGTTTATTCTTGTCATTATAATTAGTGGGCTAAAACTGAACTCATTCTGCCAATACCAATTAATATCGTCTATGGCCATCATTACAGATGACACGGAATTTAGCAGATGTCAAGATGGTACCACTTCACATGATGCTCACCAACCCTAAACTGCAACAACCACACAAAGTGGTTTATCAGAGTAGTAAATTTCCAAAACTTTTGGCGCTAACTCTTCAAGGCAATGAAAGTTTTAATAGTAAAAGCCCTTTGAAGCTCAGCCATGTGATAGATTTATGTTTCTGCTTCCCTTCATAAGCCTTCGGGCTCTGGCTCCATTTTGGGGAAGTATTTTCAGACCTTCTCTTGGTTTTTTCATTTGGTTTTTATATGCTTTGAAGAAAAATCATCAGGAAGTCTCACTGACATGCAAAATGAATAAAGCAGCTCGCATTACAGTATTATTACTCCAGATAAAACTATGGTCCTGGGTTCCTCACTCAGTGTAATCTTACCTTATAAAAGCTAGCACATGATACTAACAAAGTAAAACCTTAGCAAGACAAAGCAGCTATAGACTTAATGGATGAAGACATAATGCAAATCTTCACTAGGTTATTATCTGATTTTTTTTTCCACTTAATTTTTTTTTTTTTTACATTTTAAGGATCATAGGATTGGAAGGGACTACCAAGGTCACCATGTCCAGACTGCTGCTACTCCAAGAAACTGTAATACATTAATTCCTTCCTAAAATGCAAGCTCTACTTTGAGGCCATCAGACTTTTTCCTTGACCATGGTCATTGCTGACAGAACCGTTCCCACTTCCAGACCAACTGCACCAACAGCTGATTCACTTCTATTTAATCTTGTGCTAACGCTATACTTAAAGAAAAGTTATTTCCCCTCCTTAATGTTCATCTTCCTAATAAGAAAAAATAAAGAACAATTTTATTTCTGTAAAGTAAATACAATAAAATTGAAAAAAAAAAACAGTAAGCGTTTATTTTGATATGTTAACAAAGGCGATCTCTAGTCCTTCTCAACACTTACTTCACTTCTCCTGGATAATACTGAAGTCTAACTCTGTATCTACTACACTTGTGCCGTTTTTTTTTTTCCTCCTAAGCAGACAACTGAAATTCTACCCTATATCCCACAAGTCGTCTCACCAGTGCCTTATGCAATAGCACACAGTACTCCTTATTTCACCCAACATATTTTAGGATGCATTTCCTTTCCCTCAAATCACATAATTATTATGTGATCATCTAATACTTCCGGTTGTCTTCTTCCTTAGTCACAGCCAACTGCTGAGTTCCCAGCACATGGCAAAAACTCTTCTAGTCCATAACAGTATGACTAAAAAGCTATTTGAAGCAAGCACAACAGAAACGTGATGAAATTTAGCCAACGATACACAATTCATACTGTATAATTCTGGCTGGAAAATTACTCCTGAATTTGTATAATCAACCAATTTAACCAGCATACATTTGCTTTTTACTGACGACGTTACCACAAATAATAACTAGGACCGCTCTCAAGATAATAATCCACAAAGGATATCACTATTACAACATCCTAGTCTAAAATTTGCATGTTCTCTGCCTTTTAGCCAGTTATTTCTCTAATAAAGTCCAAACACAGGATCTGTTACACTTTGTCTACAAAACTGAGTTACTGAAGAAGGCATAAGGCGCAACCTGCCTTTGTTAAAACCTAGTTTCATTTATTCCATTTAATATTTACCTCCATGTCTAATCATGTCTTCCTTCCAAGATTTCCTCTTACATCTTCCATGTGAATCATATTATTCTCACAATTAAATATGAGTAAGACACTGTACTCTGCAATCCTATAGCACTATTTCTGACTTGTTAGGACTACAGAAAACACATAGCACAGTGCGCACAACTGGAAATCTATTTTTCTGCAGGGTGTAATAGTGGAAGATACACGACCCTCGGACTTGAGCATATGAATTTTGCTCCATATCAACTGACACCACTGTCCTCACTGAAAAGTGAGAGGAAGGATTAGTTTCTATGTAAGGACACAGAAAATACTTGTCCTTGTCTCAGAATTTCTTTCCTGTTCCTTCTTTTAGATGGTAGAAAAAGTTCTGACATTTTCTTTGCAAGGTCTAATTCTGCTTAATAACTTTATCTATACTTGCTGATATCCAAGTCTACAGTTTCCTTATCTACAGTGCGCACAAGGTTAAGAGTCAGGTTGCATTCAAGTAGTTTCTAATTGAGTTGCGATGACCAGAGTTCCTCCTAATTGAAAAAAAAAAAATTCAGACCACAGATCTTGAGACAGACTTTTTTTAATACAGAAGATGCAGGAGAACTTTGCGTCAGTGAGTGTTTTACCCTTGACATCAGTGGCACCAGATCCTCACTCAACCCATTCATGTTTACTGTAGTCTCCAACACACCTAAGTGCAGGGACACAAAACTCAATTCCATTCACAGCAGCGTAAAATCCAGTTTAACTTATGCAGGTTGAGAAGCATGTGAAATGAGTTACGAGTATTACTTTTTGCACCTCAGTTTATCAGGGGTATTTTCCTGCTGGACCGCAAAAAATTGTATCAAAAGGAAACAGGTGGTAGGAGGAAAGCGGAAGGACAAATAAAAACATAAACAAAAAAAAGCACAGCCCAAAAATTCGAACGGCAATTAAGGAAACAGTGTGAATGATACCGATCGGCAAATGCTGTTTTCCTTGTTCTGGCTGGACCGTTAAGATTAAATCTGCCCAAATAAAGATCCAGAATCAGTGAGGACATTAAACTCTGAAAAAATCCAGCCTACATAAGAAGAGGAATTAGGAGAACAGCAACATCTTGCAACTGCTCTCCAGCTGTAAAGAAGGCATCCCGTAACAGCCAAGGCTAATTCTGCCTGCTCTGTGCTAAAGTCAGCAATCACAGAGACAAAGTAGGTGGAAATACATTTTAACCTATTAAAGCCTTTATCCTTTTAACTGTTGTTAGCAGTTAGTATACTAACTCCTTCTTTAGATATACAATTGTTGAAGATATTTGTTATTTAGCGTAACTAAATGCCATGGCCAAAAGCTTTTACAAGACTTAGAACATAATTCCTAAGAAAGTTTTGTCCAGATGGAGAACTGGTCGTCAGGACAACAAACTACCAGAAACTGTGTTTGTTTTATCAATTTCAGAGAGATAACGATCACTGTTCAGACAGTTACAGGATAAAACTAAATCCTCAGTAGGGAATCAGTGATCTCGTTTATGGACTGGGGAGATAGATATGCCTGGAGTGGCTCTTTGATAGAATTGGACTCCACAGAGATAAATGTTATTCATCCCGTGCTGTATATATATTTCGTAATTGGCAGCCTTTCTACATAAGAAGAAACATGTTACTCAGCTTTGCCTGTTCATATAAAATGTCATCACAACCCTTACATTTTGCACAGGAGATAAATTTGTAAAAACTGGCAGGTCTGCCCTGAGTTCCAGAAAAATCAACATGCACTCTTTTAAGTCCTGCTTTTCCTTTTTGAATTTCCAGCCTGTTAGTAAGGCATTCACAAAGATCACCTTGGACAGAAACAGAGAGTCAAATGAAACTCCCTTCTGTTTGCTGTGTCCTTCCGTGACTTTAGAGAGGAAAGGTGAGAGCACGTGCCCTAGAGCATGCAACACCTCAACAAGCTGAAGTTTACATGTGGCCACATAACTGAACATGCTAGTTCTTGGTATAATATGCAATTTGACCATCAGCCACATGCTGAGGCTGGACAGCCTTGGGAGCCTGCTCTGGTGGAGGTATATTCTGAGTAAAAGCTCAAGGTGCCCTCAATAAAGTCAAGTCTCTCATCTGGAACTCAAGCCCATGACTCAGACCTCTTTCTTGAGGTCCTGCGCAGACTTCCCATTGCCTGCTTAGGTTGGTAAATAAAAAGTGTTGTATCATCTTCTACTTGTATTTGCTTGAGACAGATATCTGAGTATCGTGCTTTGTCATTTGAACCCTGCAGTTCTCAAGACTCGTCGTCACCCTGTGTCTCATAATGACACACATGTACAAACATCCGCTCCACACTATCCACTCACTTTTCTGTAACACTGAATGCCAGAAACAACCCTGAAACAGAAATTACTTCATGCCTTACACTACTAATGAAGTAAAAGCTAAGTATATTGTACCTTGATAAGACTAAGAGGTTTTTTCCCCCAGAAGAAAAACACCATTTTCCCTTAGTAGGATACAAAAGGAAAGGGTCAAGGCTCCGCTAATACGAAGGCATGGCAGGCAGCCAGTGCTCTCAGGCTGCAGCTATGCCTAATGGTTTAGTTGCCACACGCATAACCTCATTCTTCATCTCATGCTTGAAGTCACTACCAAGGTTTAACAACATAATTTGAGGTTTCTACTGAGCAATGAGTGATAAATGCTGGTGATCTACTTTGAATGCGAACAACAGTGGAAGTAGCAGCGAAGAGAAACACAGATTAGAGAAGAACAATTTCAACAGCAAAGGTTGCTCGGTATTTATCCGGAAATCACATACCCTTCTTTCCCATTTGACTTGTTTGAAATTTGATCAATTCTGATAAGAAATATGACTGCAAAACTACACAGAGTCACTCAAATATTCTGTGAGGAGCAATAGTTTAACTATTGCCTGGTATCTCTCTTACTGTTTTTCAACACAGTAAAATTCTGCGAGAAGAAAGGCTGCATCTTTTGGCAGCATTCCTTTTGAGAGTGGTGGACAGTACAAGGGATTTCAGATGCAGGAAAGGATCGCTCTCCCAAACTAAGACTTCTGAGATTGAGTCACATATGTGCTCAGTGCCATCAATACGTTTGCAATCCTCCACCACAACCAAGGAGTAAAAAGCCAAACCAAAAAGACACCAAATAGTTATGAATAAACCAACCATGGAGACAGCCAAGAACATAAATCTGTATCCTCCCTGAAGAGAGCTTCTGTTTGTTCATTTTAAATTGAGGAGCAAAAATTATGTGGCAATTAAAAAAATGCTTTTCATTATGTCCAAGAAAGTGGAAAAAAAATTCTAGTATTTAGGTTTTTCCTTATTATATGCAATACACCAACTCCTTTTACTTCTCTTTTATTATTAAGTCTGTGAAACAAAGTCTGGAACAAACTGCAACTGACTGTATAAAAAAAAGGTTTGCTCACACCAGTTATTTTCTCAGGAAATGTTTTATGCACACATGAAACATATGTAATAACAGGTTTAATCTGAATGTTCTTCTGCAGAAAAAACCCACTTTCCCTTACTCACCCAATTTATCTCAGCAGCAGTGATTTTCTAAATTAGTTAAATAAAGACCTCCTGGTCCTAGTCCTCCTATTTTTACTCCTGCAGTAACCTTCTCAGATTAGTGAGATCTGAAATACTTTTTCTTATAGCTATTTCCCTGTTTTTTATCCGGAAGAATACTCTAGTATTAGTACTAGTACAGCTCTAGTACTAAACAACAGAGACATACATGCTCCAACACATACATACATGCACAAACAATTTTAAGGTTTTGACTCTCGTATGTCTTTGAAAGGAAATCACCAAGAAACGAATCCAAAAGTTTCTATAGTAGATGGGGCACAGAATCAGGCAGAAAATTTTTAACAAATTTTTTTTTTGAGAAAAATTGATTATTTTTGTCAGTGTAGCAAATTGCTTAACACATTCAAATATTTTGGTTTAAAATAAATAGCATAATATATTATAATGAAACACATTTTGTGCTGAATTACGTAACAGAAAAGGTATGCAAGTTTAATCAACTATTACTTAGCATATTCCCCACCTGAAGTCAGACAGTGTTCACACTGCAAGTCACACATTCCTCAACGCTTTAAATGATCTGAGATTACCAGATGCTCCAGGCGTATCTGTACTCTAAATTACACTGCAGTAATGCTTCTACTGAATTTCTCCCGGTCTTGCAGTACAAGTTAGGCTACAGGAAGCAACCTGCAGCAAACTGACCATAATGCTGCTGCAGGTACCAAAATCAACATTTAAAAAAGAATAAATAATAAAATAATAAAGACAAATGCTCCCACTCCTACCTAAACAAACAGACCCGAGCTACTCACCATTCATGGCTGTGGGAAACTGAGCCATCATGGTCTTGAATATGCCTTGCTAGCTCTTAGCCATCTGCAACATAAAAACATTGTGCCATTAATAATGCAACAAGGGCAAAACGTAGCTCTGCGCTCCCGCTGAGCAGGGGGAATGTCTGTCCCCTTTAGCTCACACTTCCGATAGCAAACAATGCCGGGCTTCAGGCTGCTGCTGAACAAGCTGAATTTACATTTGGGAGGGGGTGGGGGAATATTTTTTTCCTATTTTTTTTTATAGGGTATGCAGTGCAGTCCTGAACCTGGTGGCACATTCTTAAAGGAAAACAGTACCAACTGTTTAGCAACTGCTGCATAACGCATGCAAACAGTTGACAACGTCAGAACGTATGGCCTGGAGAACAGCCCTCTCCTGGCAGGAGGACAGATTCGGGGTCCTCGCAGATCTTTTCCAGCCTTCCCCAGTAAATATTTATGCATATCATTAAAAAAAAAAATCAATGCACAGCTCCATAACTGAATGCTTCTGCTGAGAAAAGTTGAAGAACAATTATTATTCAAATTCATCTATTACACTACTCCACACACTATTTACAAAGAAAACGCTCTTTAATGACGTATTCTGAAAAAATGACTTGTCCTACTGAAAATTTGTAGTCAATCAGTTTTCCATAACCAACACAAGGAAGTTATTCCCTCTCTTGAGCTATTGCATAAAGACTCAAAAGCAGCATTTAAAGGGTCTCTATATAATTTACTTTCATTATGAATACCAGAGTACTAAGACTTACTTTGTTTTCTGCTATGTATCCTCTCAAGAGTATCTGTATTAATGTTATTAATTCTTTAGAATTGCAAAATTTTCACTAATACTTATCCAGGGATAAGCACAAGCACCACTATACAAACATAGAACTAAGAAAATGCAGCAAGCTTTTGCTTTGAATTAGGTAATTTTAGTTAAATACTGAAATTTATACATCATTAGCCTGCTACATGGAGAAACCATTGTTCAGGATGAAGCCAGAAATTAAATTTGTATTTAAAAAAAAAAAAAAATCACATCTCGGACGCCTCTGTCACTCCTTCTTCAGATACCAAATCTTTTCCCCCCACCAAAAAAACCCTTCACTTCTCAACACAACCACAAATTTTAATATTAAGTACAGAAATATCATAATCCCCACACTCCCTCCCCCTACAAGGAAAATCCTGCACATCTCATCACATAAATCACACAACTGGAAAGCACTCCAGTTTCACATGTGGACAGGAGAGTATTTTTTGTGTTTATTGCACATTTCTGCAATAAAAATAAAAATGTCCAGGATCAGTTGTTAACAATCTATATATTTTACATCATCACCATTATTATTTTTATATTTGCTTATTTACTTATTATTTCTATTATTATTTATATATCCTATAAATAACAGCTAAGATCATGCTATTGTAATAGGCCACAAATCCTGCATTCTCTCTGGGCCACTTGCAAACCTCATTGCCACATGCGCACCTAGTCCCCCCCAAATGAAGAACAGTATTTTACCTGAAGTTACCTTGCTCTGTTTTGCTTATGTAACTGCCCAGTGAGCAATGAACTATTTTACTCTTTTTTTTTTTTAATCTGATACATTACAGACCAGTGTCATTAAGACAGGGGGGTTTAAAATATATATATACACAGACACACGTACATTATACATACATACATTTGTGTATATATATACACACATATTTAAAAAATAGTAAATGGAACAATTGGCAAGTCCAAATGATCTCTCAGGGTGACATTACGTATCAGCTGCAGAAAGACGAAAAAAGGAAGCATGGATCTATTCCAAGAAATAAATTCTAAAAGAAACTGGAGTATTTTTAGGCTGCTTCCAGCATCCCTTCCTAGGCCTTACCGGCAACCTACCAAGAAACACTTGAAACCTATAAATAGCTTTCCCAACAAATGCTCCCAGTGTTGTTAAACATTTCTACAGCACATGTTTCTCTGCAGAAGCTGTTATATCAAGGAGGGCTAGGAGAGAACCTGAAACCAGGACACAGAAGTGGGATGCTGGAGAACATCCCTGGAATCGACAGAGCAAAGCTCAGCAGAGCTCTGCATTGGCAGAGATTTCCACCTGCGTGTGACTTGCTGCAGGTTTAGTCTTAACAGGTTAAGGACACACATTTGATCTTTCCTCCAATGTATTTCATTACCTTATTTTCAGATCACTTTTACAGTTTTTAAACGAGTAATTACAATAGAATCACAGAACCGTAGAATATCCTAAGCTGGAAGGGATCCACGAGGATCACCAAGTCCAACTTCTGACTCCACACAGGACAACTTAAAGCATATACCCAAGAGCATTGCCCAAACACTTCATGAACCCCAGCTGGCTTGGGGCCATGACCACTTCCTTGGGGAGCTTGCTCCAGCACCTGACCATCTTCACAGTGGAGAAGTTTTTCCTTATTTCCTATCCGAACTTCCTCTGACACAGCTTTACACCATTCCCTCGTGTCCTATGACCGGACACCAGAGAACAGCGACCAGCACCTCCCTCTCCGCTCCCTCTTGGGAGGAGCTTTAGACAGCACTGAGGTCACCCCTCAACCTCTTCTTATCTAAGCTGAACAAACCTAGTATCCTCAGCTGCTCCTCCTACGTCATGCCCTCTGGTCTTTTCACCATCTTTGTTGCCCTCCGTCAGACACTCATTTATTTTTATATCCTTCCTACATTGTGGAGCCCAAAACTGCCCACAGTACTCAAGGTGAGGCCTCAAAATACAAGTCAGATAATTATCAGACAACAGAAGTCTCATAATACACTAATTCACTCCCAAAGCTCGAAATCTTAGAGGGTATCTTTTTTAAATGCTTTATATAACTTACAGCTATAGTCAGAGTTTGCCTTCCTCGGTCTTGCTGAAACGGCTCACGTAGACTGAGCTTTCTAAACTCCGACGCTCTGACCACGTGAGTGGGAAAAATAACCCAAACAGCTTCATACGCACAGGACCTGGAATACACCTCTGCCTTGTTTTGATGTCACAGAATCCCAGCACGGCAGGGGCTGGCAGGGCCCTCTGGAGATCCCCCACTCCAACCCCCCTGCTAAAGCAGCTGCCCTCAGAGCAGGGGGCACAGGGACATGTCCAGGTGGGTTTTGAATCTCTCCAGAGAAGGAGACTCCACAGCCTTTCTGGGCAGCCTGGGCCAGGGCTCTGGCACCCTCGCAGTAAAGAAGTTCTTCCTCATGCCCAGGTGGAACTGCCTGTGC
>VZSC01012862.1:284577-300601 GCA_013398225.1 Steatornis caripensis | reverse complement strand
CGCTGAATGGCAGCACAGCCTTCTGGGGAGTCAGCCGCTCCCCCCAGCTCTGCTTCCTCAGCAAACTTGCTGAGGCTACACTCTGTCCCTTCATCCAGGTCATTGATGAGTATGCTGAACAGCGCTGGACCCAGCACCCACCCCTGGGGAACACCACTGGTCACAGGCCTCCAACCAGACTTTGCACCACTGATCACAACCTGCTGAGCTCTGCCATTCAGCCAGTTCTCGATCCACCTCACTGTCCACTCATGTAGCCCACACTTCCTAAGCTTGCCCAAGAGGATGTTGTGGCAGACAGTGTCAAAAGCCTTGCTGAAGTCAAGGTAGACAACATCTGCTCCTCTCCCCTCATCCACCCAGCCAGACATGCCATCATAGAAGATCAAATTCTTGACCTTTGAAAGATAAGACTAAAAACATTATTTAAATAAGCTCTGATTGTTGATACATTTATCAGTATAGCCATAATAGGTAACTTCTTTTGCATTCCAATTGTAATATTTTTAGAAACAAAGCAGAATAACTCCCATTTCCTGTTCTTCCCTTACTTCATGTGTACGCTGCTGAATCACTAACTGCAGATATCCCTCATGACTGATGCCACAGCATTTCACAAGCTCCACTTGCAGCAGCCCTGAAAATTTTCACTAGAAAAGCCAGCTCAGTTACTTCTGAAGCTGAAGTAACAACATCCTGTATCAAAACATCTCAAGTCAAACTGGCTGCTCTCAGAATCGCTGTTCCAAAGAAGCTGTGACTTACCTGGATCAACCATGTCTTTTCAACTATCTGTAACCGCAAAAAAGTTTAAAAATAGTACTCGGGTAATTTGTCCCCTGTTAGGTAATTCCAATGCGTTGTGCTGCTACTGTCGTCATGTTACATCATTTGAATTTCATACGGTGTTCTGAAAACAAGAGTTACAGAACACGGCGCTCATCTGTATACTGATGTTCAATCCATTACTTTAACTCTAGGATCCAATTAACCAACCTGGCCAGGCTGCGCTCCTATACAAAGTCTTAAACATTCTGAATTTGAAGAAAAATGAAATTTCATCAGCTCCACTTTTACTTTATGATTTTTATGTGACCTAATCCTCATCTTTCGAATATTTGGTGCTAATGGCACAACAGTTACAGAAAAATAAGTTGCTACAGTCTCTGTATAATCTTGCAATAGGCAATAAAACAAAGTATGCTTGGATGTAAGAAGAATCAAAAATGCCTCATGAAATAAAATAATCTGTTTTGTTTTCTAGAGAAAGACTTATCCTTGAAGAAATCTGAGAATTAAAAAAAAAATTCCTGATAGACAAGTTAATCAATGAAAGGAGTTACATGCGAGTAACCAGCATGCTTAAATTCTTAGCTCGGCTTCCTAAGGGTATAAGACATAAGTAGTTAGATACGTAGTTTGATGAATCCCGCCATCCAACATGAACCAAACTCAACAGAAGGGCGGACTTTGCAAAGATCTTTACTGCCTACAAGATTCATGAAAATAGGCAAGCAGACAGAGAAGCCACTAGCGAACTTAGTGTGTCCATTAATGAGAAGGACTGCTATATGGCTGAGGCCCAATGTTAGAGAATCCACAGGGCTGAAAGATGTTCTAAACATACTGACCACCAGTAAAACTTCAACACAAATTACATCTGATTAGACTCTGACAGCCAACAAGGCTTCATCAATGGCACTGCTCACAGATGACTTAAAATTTCAGCTTACATTGGTCCATTACTGGAAGGAACTTGAACTTAGATGAAGAAATAAGCCTCTCAGTTCTATACTGACCAGGATTCAAACACAGATTTCCAGAGGCAATTCAGGCACCTGCAACACTTGCAACTAAGCAGTTGAAAATTTCGGAGTCACTTCAAACAGCTGCTTAGCACTTCCAAAAATCTGACCAGGCACTCTAACAAGAGTGCTTCCCCTCAAAATAGTCTGTTGCATCATCTATCACCAACCAGGGTACTGAAGGAAAACTTTTAAAAGGTGAAGTTAAAGGGTGATAATGTGCTTTTAAAGCTAAAAAGAATACAGTAACTACCCTGTTTCACCCTACACCTACGGCCAACCTCTGAACCTGAAAGTACACTTTGTGTTAGGTGTTTTACTGACAAGTGATAGTGCTTGAGATAGGTCAGTTAGCCATAAAAAAAAGAGAATTCTCTCATTAGCTCTACACTATCTTTGTTATCTTTATAATAACCCATCATCACCTAAGACAAGAAAGGTAAAGGTCACTGACTTTCCCACATCATTCAGCCACACGAAATGAGCCCTCCAGTCTGAAGGCAACACCACAAATTCAGAGTCAACAACCTATGTCTCTCACCATTTTCACAAAAGGACTATGTTTACGTCAAGCTTCCCCCCAAAACTTAAAAACACGACACGATCCATCATTCAATACACTTTGCTAAGAAATGTGGCATTACACTGAACTGAAAGCAGCTTGCAGAAGTCAAAATAAAGTAACTCGAAAACAAGAAGTATAGGAGTTGCATACATATATGTGGGACAAATCACAGCACCAGTGCTGCCAGGAACACCGGCTGATGCCATTGCAAGACCACGGTCTACGATTTCTGGAAGGTCCTGGTGACTGGTCAAAGATCCTGATGACTGGAAAAATGCAAACATCACACCCATCTTCTGGAAGGGCAAGAGTGACAGTTTAACAATACAAAAGGCTGCTAAACCTGACTTCAGTCCCTGGAAAGATTATGGAGCAAATACTCCTGGGAGCCACCTACAGATGCTTGAAGAACAATAAGGTGATGGGAAACCGCCAGCACACATGTATCCAGGATTAACCACGCCTGACGCATCTCATAGCTTTCTGTGTTGAAATGAGTGGCTCTGTGGATGAGGGCAGAGCAGCTTGTTTTGACTTTACGAAGGGTTTCAACAAGGTCTCCCACAGCATCCTTAGAGCCAAACTCATGAAATACAGTTTGAATAGGCCGACTGTAAACTCGGTGGAAAACTAGCTTGACCACCAGACTCAAAGGGCTGTGATCACGACCCCCAAATCCATCTGGTTGGAACTTACGGGGCTGATACTGTGGCCAGCACTGTTTAATGTCTTCACTGACAATCTGGGCAAAGGGATGGGATGCACACTGAGCACACTGGATACCAAACAGGAGAGGGCTGCACAGGGAGGCTCTGAGATCTCCACCCTTGGAGGTAGTCCAAACACAACCAGGCATGGCTCTGCACAACCCGATCTAAGCTGGCCATGCTTTTAGTGAGGGTTGGAACAGATGATCTCCAGAAGTCAAAATTAAATTATGCTATGACTCCATTTTAGGTAAATAAAAGCAAATGGAAACAATTAAAAGCTATTTTAAAAGTTGAGATATTTGAGATCGTTAGTTTTAATGTTCATTTCTGGCCTATTTTCACTTGAAAGGAAATATGTCTAACTTTTGAAGTGGTTTTAAAAAGGCGAAGAGAACAGCTTTGGACTTTAAACGAAAATTGCATGAAATGCTGTTTTCACAAATTTTACAAGTTGATCAAACTAAACCTTTTAAGGTAAGAGCAGAAACTTTACCTGCAAACTTTTAAGAGACCTCTGACTCAGCTTGCAATAGGAGCTAGTGATCTGGATGACCCCGCTCTTCAGGAGCTAATCACAGGTCTTTTCCTGACAGAAGCCTGTTCTCAAGGGGTGTGAAGCTTTTTGGTAATGCCCCAAGGGAAGCGCATACATCACCTTTCACTTTTCAAATGCTGTCCCATTTTCCCCACCCGCAGCTGATCGCTGCAACTTCGCTGTTGCATCAAATTAATTCACTTCTCAATATTAAAGACCACAACAGAAATATTTGTAAAAGAAACTACTGCAGGAACTACTGTGATCCAAATCACTGCAACACCTGAACCTCAATATTTATTTATTCAAGCCTTCTCAACAATACATTCCAAAATCACCCATGGGTCAGGTCACATCTACCTTAACATATTTCACTGCCCACAAGAAGAATGGTGAAAAAAATAAGCAGCCATAACGCTCCAACAGCAGAACACCACCTTTGGTAGGTAGAGAACCCCATATGGCGATTAGCACAAACAACCATAGGTACAGCATTTTTGTTATTGTTAGAGCTAGAAGAACATACTCTTTGTTTATATTACAGTGGCAGCTAGCAAATCAGTCAGGGACACATCCCATACCCTACATCTTGAACAGACAGAGGAAAAAGGAGTAGATGCAGTTCCCTCAGGACAGTAATTAAAAGGACAAGCATATTCACTTCATCTAATTTAGCTACCTCAGTTCGGATGCTAATCTGACCACAATTTCTGCATAACAGAGAGCGCAAAGCAGCCTAAGCCCATGTTTGCAGGGATGCATGCGATTCTCTTAACATCATACGGAGCCTCGAGTCTGAACCAAGGTTTCTCTAAATATCCTGAGGTATGGTGGTGCGAACGCCCCTCCCAGCTTAGAATAAAAAAATACAGACAAACCACACAGGGAAGGTAGAGTGGAAACATGAGAACAAAATTCACAAAGTTTAGTAGAAGAATGAAGCCCAGCTAGCTATTTGTCCAATTAGTTCCTAATACTCATTATTTCTAAACATCACCGTCACATCAGTGGCCACAGATGTTTGTTACAGGTGCAGTCTTTGAATTACAACCAAATTCCAGATGAATCCAATTTAAAATTCTTGAAAGCAAGCTGCATTTTGTGTACCACTGATGTTACCCACACTGCTGCAAAGCCATACTGCTTCACATGCTTTCTACATTTTCCTGTGCATGTACAAGCGTGGGAGCTGCTGCCACCACAGGCAAGCACGAACAAAAACAAGTTTAAAAAACATCATGATCCCAAAAGAGAGATGGGTACAATAGGGCAGCCTGAACGTAAGGGCAGGCGGCTTGTAACCTCTCATTCCAGTGTTTTAGATGGGGAATTTCCAACTGATGTTTAAGAGGACCACTGTAAACGCGAGTTATAGATCACAGGTACTACCTAAAGCACAGTCTGCTTTCAAGTTCTGCTGCGTGCCAGATGTCGAGTGTCAACTGCTAGGAAAGTCACTTCAGTGTATTCAAAATAATATTAATATTAATATTAATGTTTAGGGAACCGAACCAAGTAGCTCAGTCTCATTTTATTTTCCGAATTACTTCATGCCACGGTGTGAAGGCAGAACCAAGCAAAACCAGTCTATCTACAGATAAAACAGTTTACAAACTTTAACTGCAGAAGCCAGTTCAATTCCTCCAAACTCTAGGTTTTCGCAGTAACTACAAGAAACAAAAATCACCATAATAAACCAGGGATGTCTTAACACGTCCGAGCTACCTCACCTCGCCCGGGCGCTCCCTTGGGCACCGACGGCGGTCTGTCTTCCCCTCGCAGAGCACTAATAAAGCAAAGACGAGCAGCAGCAGCCCCAGCACCAAGAGCTACGGCCGCTATCGGCAGCTCTGCCCGGACTGGCGCCTCCTCCGCCCCGCACACAGGCAGCGGAGCTCACCGCCGAACTCTACGGCCCGGCGATGGAGCCGGCTGCCGGGAAGAGCGGCTGCCGCCGGGGACGGGACTGCGGCGGGGAGCGGCTGCCCGGAGCGGCTCCGTGACAGCGCCCGGCCCCGCCGCCGGCGGGAGGCACTCACGGCCTCGCCGGGGAGTCGGGCAACTCACCCGCTCTCCGGCAAGGCGGAACGTAGGCAAAACGTTATTTTTTAAAAGAAAAAAAACCGCAAACCCCCAGAACCATCAAAGAGAAAAATAAATAAATAAAGCGGCTCGGCGCAATAGAAACCTTGACTGTTCCTCCCCGCGCCCGGCCCTGCCTACGGGACGGCACGAGCGGGCGCTTTCCCGCACAGCAGCGCGGAGGCCGGCCGTGCCCCACCGCCCCGGGCCCGCAGCGAGGCCCCGCGGGGCGGCCGAGCTGACAGCTCCGCGCCGCCGGAGCTCGTCCTCCCGCTCCCCGCACCTCCCTGCCCCCCCACCGCACCCTGGGGACGGGGCCAGCCCGCGTCTCGGCTCCGGACGCGGCGGAGTCGCGAGCCGCCCGGCCGCTTGTACCTGTTGCGCTGCCCGTGAGCGCCTGCTCCGCACGGGCTGCCGCTGCCTCCTCCTCCACCTCCCACGGCGGCGGCGTCAGCCCCACAACATGGCGGCGGGGGCGGGGGCCGCCCGGGAAGGAAGGGGGAGGGAGCTGGGGCTGGCGGGCAGGGGCTGAGGGCGCTGCTGGGTGCTGGCTGCGCGCCCGGCGGCCGTGGGTGAGGGTGCGGGGCTGGCGGTGTTCCCTTGGCGGGACTCGCCCGCATCCCGAGGGGCGGGCAGGCAGCCCCGGGCGAGCGGGGCATCAGTACTTGGGGTGCACGGACGGAGCCGAAAGGAAGGGTCGCCTCGCTCTGGGGTGCCGGCTCCCGGGTCTGGCCCACGCTAACCGAGCAGTATGGGTGGGAAAGGCAGACCGGTCACCGTGGCCCTGCCTGACATTCTGAAGGGCGGGTGTCCAGAGGACGGGGCCAGGCTCTTTTCGGTGGTGCCCAGCGACAGGACAAGGGGCAGCGGGCACAAACTGGAGCACAGGCAGTTGCACCTGAACGTGAGGAGAAACTTCTTCATCGTGAGGGTGCCTGAGCCCTCGCACAGGCTGCCCAGAGAGGCTGTGGAGTCTCCTTCTCTGGAGAGATTCAAACCCTCCTGGACGCTTCCCTGTACCCCCTGCTCCGGGGGCAGCTGCTTTAGCAGGGCGGTTGGAGTGGGGGATCTCCAAAGGGCCCTGCCAGCCCCTGCCACGCTGGGGTTATGTGCTGCAAGCACCCGTCGGCGTCGTTTGCTCTGCAGGGCGATTTCTGAAAAGTAATGAGCTCAAAGCCCTTCACTGACAGAAAATTTACCACATCCTCACTGTAATTTTTCTCACTATTGATTCCAACTGCTGCCTCCCCATCTGCTCCATAAATTACTTTTTTTCTAGCTGTATATATTTAGGAAAAAAGGGCAATAAACCCTAAAATAATCTCAGTCCTGTGTCAACTGGTTTGTTTCTTGTGGAAACTGAAAGGCTGGCACTTCTGATCGTTCTGCATAGGCAGGGCTCCCAGATTAAGCTAATTTTTCCATGCTGTGCACCCCTGGGAGAGGGATGACAGCGACCTTGGAGGTGCTAGTGCTGCTCCGCAGTGCATAGCGTCTCCCACTGGGGCACTGGCACCAGGGAGGAGGAGGCTGGCACGAGGAATGAAATTTGGCTCATGCCAGGCACTACTCAGCATACTGAAATATGTAGGGTTTTGGGGGTTTATCCTTTCAAAAATTGAAGAATCCTATAGAAAGGAAATGCATGCAAAATGCCATCATTTTAAAACACTAAACATTTTCCTTCTTCAGCGAGTGGATCTTGCAATGTACAGACGATTACAGCACCTTTCTGCTGTGGTTTTGCTGTGTAGATAATTATGTATCACCTTTGTGCAGAGCAGATTTTTCCACTGACTCATTCTGCTGGGTTCTTAATGAGCCTGTCCAGTTTGTTACACCTTTTATCATTCATCATGACTTCAGACTAGTCATGTTTTTGTGCCATGTAATAGTCATAGCCACACACTAGCACATACTACTCTCTCGTACTTTGACACCTAATGTCTGCATTTGCTGCTACAGCTGCCACATTGCATTGGCAGCTTGCATTCACGCATTTATCCCTCGTGATCTCCTCAGCCCTGATCTGATTCAATGCTTTTGAAGATACAGTATTCTCCTTCCTTACTCCCACCCCAAAAGCATGCTTTGTATTTTTGTTCCTACGCACAGCCAGCAATCTCATCTTTGATGCATAGCTATTTGCCATGTTGGTGGATTAAAACACATGTTGTTCAAGGGGCACTTGCTGACTGTGTGATTTAAATCACTCAGTGGCCACCAGCACCGGTGGCCTTCAGCCTTCCACTGTTTTGGAGTGACCCGCAGATTTCATGAGCAGTGCTTCATTTAATTCCAAATAATTGACTGAGCTAATAGATCAGCCTGGGTCAAGAATAGCCTCCTCTGAAGCCCAGTTTTTTTAAAAGTCTCTCATCAGACATTTTTCATCTGAAGTACTTTCTAATGTCTCTTAAAATGCAGCCTTTAATCCGTTTAGTACACGTTACAGTGATGTAGCATAGTTCCAAATGTGACTTTGTTGTGTAGGCAACACCTACACCCTGCTTTGGATTGAAGGTAAGTGATCGCATCGGATGTAACAGACTACAGGTTCATAAAGGCCATTGTAGAAAGGATTAAGATAACAATAAACCAGATAAACATGTTTCTTCTCATAGGAAGAAAAAGATGAGGTTAGTGATTACAGTAGTTAAGGGCAGCAGAAAAATCTATCAACAGAAGTCTCTAAGAACAGGTTAGATATCTGTGAGGAGCTGGGTAAATACAGCTGATCCTGCCTTGAACATTGAACTAGGTGTCTCCTCGAGGAACCTCACATCTCTTTTCTTCTATAATTAATGTTACCACCAGGTCCCACCAAGCAAATGGACTGGGGCCATGTGGTGTGTGACATTTGTCCCCCTGGACAAAAGGCCATGCAGAAAACTGGGGGATAGAGCTGGGAAGCCGCAGCGGGGGCCGGGGATGTGGCAGAGCACACGTTTTGTGCGCATGACCAAAGGGAAGATGAATCATAGGAGGGGTGAGTTTTAATGTATATTTAGTTGAGTTTAATTTTATATACAGTTCTGCGACTACTTAAGCCTATGGCAAGGCTTAGAATATGACCTTTAGTGACTCTCATTGCCTGCTTTGCTGCCTCTGTCGCAAACTCCAGCAGAAACAAAGGAGATGCCTGGGAGTTGTAACATCTTCGCTTTGAATATCACCTTAGAAGACTACGTGCAAATTTTGTACCCTAGCAAAGTTTATTAACTACATACGTTGATATTTTGTGTTCTTACTGTTAAACATGCCTCCCTCCCCACATATAATTCATATGCTAAATAAAGGCAATAGTGGTTTTTTTTTTAATATTGCAGATTGGCTGATCTGTGATACATATGCTGCCTTCACTACTCCTGCCTGAAAACACACTGCCATCTGAAGGTAAGTTATTAAACTTATTTAAAAAGAATGACAACCAAACATAGTGCTTTACCATTGCCTTTGAGGTGACAAAGTGCACAAAGCAGGAAATATTTAGAGAACATCAGGATACTCAATTCTGTAAATACAACAGATGTGGAAAGACCCATCTGTGTTATTACTGTTATGTGAGATCCCCATAGAAAAGCAGCAGCATAGCTCATTTTGAGATAACTACAGATGTTGCCTAATACCTCCTTTGATACAAAACGGAAGCCACGAAAACCGGCAATACTGTGAGCTTTGTTGCCTGGGAAGGGAGAAGTTGGAAGGAATGCAAAATTCAATGGACTCCCTAGAGAGAAAACCTTGTGTAAAAAATAGCGTATCAAAGCTTTATGTCTTATTATTCTAGACAAACTGAATGGTTTCATCTGCATTACCACAAAAACCCAGAGCTAATCAGAGGTATTAAAACAATAAATATCTGTAAGATAGAGGAGCTGGACTTACAGGCTGCATTTGAGTGCAGGAGCCCCTCAGTCACTCTTCCTTGGAACTGGAGCATGGAGACATCCAAAGTTTAGCGTGAGCTTTAAAAAACTGCATCCTTAAAGAGAAGCTGAACTCTTACCCAACCTGAGGAGACTCTTACAGAGATGGTTTTTCAGTGATGTCTGAGGCACAAACTAGTATTACATCTACTTTGTCTAAATTTGTTTTGTTTTAATTAGTAGCTGCATTACCATTTCTTTAAAATGAAGAATTTTGTCCTCTGGTTTGCTGGAATGAAAATTGTTTCCATTCAGAGTTTGAAGTATGTTCAAAGGAAAAACACTCTGTGTTTATGGAGTTTCTGAAGGCACTGTTGCAGATGCTGCCTTTGGGCATCTTGGGGCTTGGGGAGAGTGCTTTTTGCAAGCTCCAACATGTAGGTTTGGGGGGGCTGATGTCAAGTACCAGGTGAAATAAAATCCCTTTTAGTGGTAATTAATACCTTCTAGCAAGGAGTGGACAGTGCCAAAGCAACTTAAAACTGCAGGAATTACTTTGTTTGTCTCAGAAAGCCATTAAGGTAAGGAAAATTAATAATAATTGGTGAGTAATAGAAGACAGCTGAAAGGAGAAGAAACCAATGGTGTGATGGCATAAAGACTTGTTCCAGACATAGGGGCAGGGTTGCAGCACAGCAGCTACCCAAAAGAGACCAATTAAGATGTAATGTGTGGGGCAAAGCAGAAAAGAAGTAGGATTTACTATAAGCAGTGTGTCTCATCCTCTAGTATTACTATGTTATCATTTACTATCCTGCAAGTCCTTGTCATAGCTGAGCCAAAACCAACATGCAACCGCAAAAGCTAACAAGATATTATGAAGATGGAGAAACTACAAATACTAAAAGCAACTCAATTATGATGTTAAGGCTTTACTTTTTAATCATTATCTGTACTCTGTCCTCAATTTCGTGTTTCAGACAGTTTTGTTCTCTTTAGGGTAATAAGGGAAGACCTCCACTGCTAGCAAAAGCCATCATGAATAAAGTTCCTTAGCCTGAACTGAGCAAAAGTAGGTAATAAGACTTCTTCCCTGCTCTCAGTTTACTCCGTAATGTTGCTTATTTTCTCTGCTGTGCTGCAGGAAAACACACCAGAGGTGAATGCTTTATTCTCCCTGTCCAAGCCCTCTGACCGGGCAGCGTCTACACTTGCTGACATACGTGTTTCTGCAAGCATGTGTTTAAAACATATAAAGTTAAGCCAGAACATAAATGAACACCAGAAATTTGCTGCTGCCAAGCATAAGCTGTGTTTTGTGGACAGTTACTGATCAGGGATGAAGCGATGTAAAGTGACAACTATTTCTGAGTGGTCAAAAAGCAGTAATTGCAGTGCAGTGATCTGCACAGGTTCCTCGTGTGGTGTCCTTTTTAATTTTGCTTGCTAATGAGAAGCATTTCCTCATCTGGAGAGTCCAGCTTGTCCCAGCTAAGAACTACTTACAGAGACACCCACACCTACCTGATGAGTGACAGCTCTGACCCCTTTATTAGATTCAACTCTATTATTCATGCTAAATTTTCTTCCGCACTTCCTCTTTTTTGTCTCAGCTAATACAGAAGCAATGAGCCCTTACTTAATGCTGCTGCCAGGTTTCATTTTTACATCAGTATACAACTGTTTTCTTCCTCTTTGAGCAAATGCTAGATACTACCTTTAGTCTAGGTCTTTATTTAAACATGGAGGCACGTAACACAATGGGATAAACAGAAGGACAAGTTAATATTGACTTTCCACATCTAACACAACAGGGGTGGTGCATTTCTGGTGTTAATTTGGAATAATAATTTATCAGAAAGGTGTAGAAGGCACGAAGTGCACACTACATCAAAAACAGTACTTTTAGAGATGCTGGTTTGGATTCTGAACCAGAAACCCACTCAGTTCTTAAAATAGCAAATGGTACACGCTACTGTATTTATTTATGGGATTTTCTGCTACTTAATAGCTGTTTAAAATAAAATATTAATGTCCCAAATTTGTTCCCTGCCAAGCACTGATATTATTTTGTAGAGGATGGAGAGCTGGACTGTATTTGTTCAAAGACTGGCAAAGGCTCCTTTGGCCAACCACACTGAAATTATTCTGAGCTTTATAGAACATGTATGTAACCATAGAGAAAGTAGATTTCCAGACAGGCCAGGATGTGTTGTCAAGGAAGGCAGTGCTGACTCATGCAGACTGAATTACAGCAAATAAAATTTTGCCAACTGCTGAGCAGACACAGAGTTTTAGTTGCAAAACCTAGCTGCAGCGCAGGCAGTCAGAAACATTCAAGTACACATCAATTTCACAAGTTTCAAGTGCTGACAATAACATAGTAGTGGGGTTAAGCAAGGTTATTTGTTGCAATTTGCAATCCTTATGCTATAATTAGTAAATAATACCTTGGTAAGCCAGAGCCACAAGTTCATTTTGGAGGCATTTATTTCTCCATATGCATGTTTTAATGCAAACCAAGAAGCCAGTCTAATCCCAACAGGCTGGTATCCCTGCTGCATTTGCTATAAATGAATTTTTTTCCCCAAAACTTTCAGTTTTAGGTGCTAGAAACATGCCATTGGGTACATATTGTTAGGTGATGTGGTAAAAGCTCGTGTGCATGCCCATAGGGAGACAATGGTGGGGAAGACCAAATAATACCCAGCCCAGCCACTCATCACAGGGGCCATTAGCCCGTCAGAGATCCATCTGCACAGACCACAGGAGCACAGGGGCGCAACGGCAGCTGACAACCCAATTTACAGAGTCCCGAGGAGTGAACACCTTGTCTGGACCTTTCCCAGGGCTGTCCCAGCAGAGCCATCTGCCCCAGGGTCCAGGCATGAAACTCATCAAGGCGAGTTTTGAGATCAGCTCTCCAGGATGGGGGTTACTGCCTTGGGGGGGTGCTGCACTTTGTGGGACGAGGGGGAAGGGCATTTTAGCCTTGCAAGGGATTTATTACGCAATGTTTAGGGAAGGAGCCAAAGGTGGGGAAAGGGAGGAATTTAGGTGATTTGGGGAGGAACAAGTGTGGGGAAATAGAGGGGCCTTAGGGGATCATATGTTCGAGTGCCAGCAACTAGGGAGACTGGAATCCAGGAACCAGTACTACTCTTAAGTAGTATACCTCATGGCGTACGTCTTACCTGAATTTTGTGAGGTTCTCTGGAATTACATGTTGCTTTTCAAGGTTGAGTGATATAAGAATAAACTTTGAAATAAATCTTCTCAGATCTTTCAGAACGTTTTGTGAGTTGCTGTGAAAAGGGAAGTTTTCCAGATTCACAGATTTCTGGAAAGATGCAGGCACGCTACAGAGGAAATAAGTACTATAAGAAATAAAGACAAAACAGTGTAAGAGAGTAAAGTAAATGGATGATTAAGAACATAATTAATAAAATCGGGCATCTGTTAACAGGGCAAACAGATCACTCTGGTTTTAAGCTGGTTTACGGAAGTCTAAGCAAAAGCTTTGTGTTGATGAAACAGAAGTTTCCCCCGACTGTGACTCCTGCTTGCCAGATGTAACACTGACAGTTTGGGGTGCTACTGCCCCCTCTGCCTGACATTCTGCTGCGCTTAATGATGACAGGCAACAGAAGCAACTCTTCCCCAACTGCTGCAAACAACAGCATTATGCTATACCTCCAGTCAGTGGCTTGCAGTTGTTGCGTTCAGGGGGTTGGATCTAGTTTTGCAGCCTTTCGCCAAAACTGTTTTAGATTTAGGGTTTGTCTGCGCTGGAAAGTTGTTTTTGAAGAGTGCTAAGTCTTTCAGAGCGAGTCACTTTGTAACTTACATCGACATTAAAGTTTAACAGAGTTCAAGCCAAAGCTGAAATCAATGGAGTGCGAAAAGACACCATACTATCAGCCACTAATCCTTCCCTTGAATTCTCATGCAAAGTTTCACTTGCTTTCATGCTGTTTCTTGTTTTGGAAACCTATAGCAATTTGCTGACGCACCTCACTGATCTCCTCAGAGCCTTTCTTAAAATACATTTTGCCTGAGGAATATTATAATGTTCAAACTGCAGTCACGAAAACAGCATCAGTTGTCTAATAACTAATGACTCCAATATTTCTGCCCAATAATCCTCACCTGTCTGTTACCTTTAACCTTCAACTCTAAATTAAGGCAAAATTATCCTTTTGTCCTATGTCAGCAGTGTCATGAAAAGGGCTTTTACTGCCCAATAAAATAAATTCATTGGCTCTTCACACTGGCAGTCCTTCCAAAGAGATACTATGCTGCATTGCTGCAGTTGAATTTGCTTTTCCACTTCTGCACTGGGATCATCTTGATTGGCTGCCACTGCCTGGATTAGTATCTTGGCACTTAGCGAGCATATTAGCTGGAATGACAACTACAAACATGGCCATTACAACCTGCTAGAAATACCAAGTGTACACAATAGTTGTGTTCCATGTTTCTGCTATGCTGAAGTCCTGGACTTATTGTGTTAAGTAACACAATAAGTAACACTTATTGTGTTACAAGGGGACAGCTCAGTCCCGCCTAAGTAGCACTCACTAGATTGAGAGGATTTAAAATCAGGAAAGAGAAGAAACTCTCAAGACTTAATGCAGAGTCATGGCAAAGGAAAGGAGATTCGTCACTGTTACAAGGACGTCAGAATAACAATAGGTCCCTGGGACAACTCACAAGATCTATGTTTAGCATCATGAAGTCTTCATCAGGGCCAGAGTGGTAAACAATGAGCAAATAACTTCATTGGCATTATTCCAGGTCAATCTACGTCTGCAGACTCGGCATTGTTGACATTAAAATGGATAAACTCAGTATACCTGCACATCCTCAGACTATCCTTAACTTAATCCCTCAGTCAGAGAAACCATACAGGGAAAACATGTATCAGTTCTGCAGCTACAAGGCAGCTTTGAATCAGAGCTCACAGTAAGTCAATTTTAGGCACGAATTCATCCAAAGGTTTAGTTCCCATGCTTGCAGACCTACTATATTTTTTCAGAAGAGCACCCAACCATTTTTAGTGTAGAAGATGAATAATGCTTGCAAGATGAATGGTGCTTATTGAATTGTTACTTTAAAGTTTTTATAATCCTCATTATTCATTGTATAGCCTTGGGCTTTATTTAATATATACCATTAAGAACCAGTGCTGACAAAAAATATATTTTCATTATTTTTCTCTTGGGTTTTTATGTTGTTCTTACTGTAACGGGTGTTTCACAAACGCAAATTTTTCTTCACAAGATTCCTGCGGCAAGTTAATATTACTACCTTCATCTTACAGATGAAGGACAGAAAGGCGAAGCAATTTAAGCAAAAACATTTCAAACATTCGCTATTTTGGGATAATTCTCTTGAGGCTCGAAGGCCTTACTTAAAGGACTTGCTCTGTGCAGCTGTCGTGGTTTCATCTGAAGCTGGATGTGCTTTCTTTCCACATAGCCCATCACGCATAGCTCAAGTCAGCACCGCAGAAATTGCTGGCACAAGCTACGGCACAAATCCTCACCAAGCAAACCAATTTAAGTCATCACTTGCCGCAATCCCACCTTCCCTCTGTTTGTGGCCACTCCGCTGCCACCAGTGCTGGCGCCTGCCCGACTCGGCCTTCGGTGAGCTAAACCCAGAGAAAGGAGGAAAAATGTGTGTTAGTTTTTGACAACAAGCTACGCAATAAGCTTCGTATTATACAATAATGTATTGTTATAAAGTATATTTATTTGTTATCCGTTTATATTATTAATAATTCTGAAATACAGGTTTTATGAATAATTATATGCTAGTAGATATTAACTTACACGACATATTATAATTAAGTTTATTTATGAAGACATTAATTCTCTAGTTATTATTCATTCACGTTACTTATAATTCATTTTAAATTATTTAGAAACGATTATTAATTATATTTACAATAACAAAACCGGGCAAGTTTCCGATGACCTAACAACAAGCTGCAGAGCCGGGCAGCCCCCGCCACGAACGGGCCCGCGGCCTTCAGACAAGTTTCATTTTTGCGTATCAGCCGTCAGTTAATTACCAGCCAAACACCGTCTCCTCTCTTCCTACCGCACGCGCCCCGCTGCCCTCAGCCCGCGCCGTCTCGCTCCCTCACCGCCCCTGCTCCCGCCCATCTTCAACGGTCAAACGCGGGGCACGCCCCCTGGCCCTCATTGGGCAGCCCTTCCCCATGCCCCGCCCACCTTCCTGGGGGACCAGGTGGGGAGAGGCCGGGCTGCGCCGGACAGAGGTGGAGCTTTGAGGGCGGCGCGCATGCGCGCTGCGGAGGCGGTGAGCGCCGCAGCTCCGCGGCCGTTCGCAATGTTCCGGCGTCCACCGCGTAACTTCCGCGGCCGGCGGCGCGCGGCCTCCAGCAGCAGCAGCGAGGAGGAGCCGGAGCCGGAGCCGGAGCCGGGGCC